>OZ023314.1:27978151-28092876 GCA_964007375.1 Ophion obscuratus
AAAAATAGTACTGAAGTTTGCATCGTTCTAATGCAACGAAATTCTTTATTTCGTATTGTCCAATTTTTTGGCTCATTTAGGCTACAAACATAACCGAAATATTTTTAAAGATCCTTCTCAGGGATTCATAACCTAAACCAGCCAAAAAAAGTTCAGATAGCAATCAAAATAAAGGAATAAAAAAATGAAGAAAAACCTTCATTGATTTCCAATGATTCAAACTTCAACGTCATGATCAAAATGAACGATAGAGTTTGCATCGTTGGAATGCAACGAAACTTCTTAATTTCCACCTTTTCAAATTTGGAGTGTAGTTTTTCGATCGGGATCCTAGAAAATCTTGAGTGATTTTCTTAGCCCCAATGTATCAAAAAAAGTTCCGTCTACTAAACTTTCGTTGCGTTCCAACGATGCAAATATCAATATCATCGAAAACTAGCCTTCAAATATCGACAAAGTCGCACTATAATATTTTAGAGTGTTGCACATTGGCATTCTTGGAGGACCGCACGGGCACTAGGAGAAGAAAAGCCAAGAAGTAAATATTTGGCGTCTATATTCTTCGCCCAGGACAAAAAAAAACGTTTGTTTCCCCTCGTGCAGTCGACGATATCTATCAATGACAGTCGTGTGCGGGAGCATCGCCGGACGCGTTTCCCTCTTGGAAAACGCCATGCAGTAAGGCGCCACGTAATACATAAAGAACCCTCGCCCTTTTCCGTCTATCATTTACCCCATACATATGTACAGCACAGGTATATATATATATATATATATATATATATATATATATGCCTACACGTACAGAGTACTTGGAGATCGTAACTTTGAAAAAAATCCCATAAGAAATCAATCGTCTGTGTCGGGCCAGCAGCCAAACAATTTCACATAACCAGCAACTCGTCGAGCGGAAATTCCTTTGTCCCCCCCCCCCTGCACCACAGCATGTCTCTGCTATGGAATGAAACATCCGCCGATTTCCGGGAAACAACCAAAAGCGATAAAATAATCATTAAAAGCAGATAAAAACATTTGGGGGACGTATGACAAGGCTCGTCATAATAGCGATCATCCAAAGATTCAAAAGGCACTGCCATTTACAATAAGAGATTCTGCGATGATAACAATAATCGAATAATGTGAGTGTATGTATTGTTATGCCGGGTTGTTTGGGGTGGAATCAAATTGACACCTTTTTATTCTCTTTTTTTTTCTTCAATCAATCTCACATCTATTTAGAGACTCGCAATGAACAAATTTCTATTTCTACTTCCTTATACTGTAATTCTACTATTTGGAGATTCTCGGGGTCGTTCCGAATAGCAGGAGTTACGACGACTGATTTCCCTTTCTTACAAGATTCACCTTAGCCTACAAAAAATATGTATTGCTCAGCCCGACTTCACATCACTTCGCGAGCAAAACACGGTTTTCGAAAGCAGTGCGGTTAGTCTCCTACGCTTGATTCGCTGAAACAGTAACTGTCCCGTGGGACAGTTTCTTAGCGTACAGTCTTTATGTAAAGTTGACGAATCAAGATGCATTTCGAGGCACTTCCAAGCCTTGACATAACAGTATATATGAATATACATGGTGATGAAGTTTGCATCGTTGCAACGCAACGAAAATTTCATTTAATATTATTCATGTTCCTATTCTTATTATCATACACAATTTACTTTAGCAGAATTATATTGTAAATCTGGGAAGAAGTACCTTAAGGGGCGAGATACCTTTGGGCAAGGAAAAAATTTGCTGATTTCCATGGTTTCATTTTAAAGGAAAGATTTCCTCACCATTTTCGAGGCTTAGGGTATGTTTTATTATGACTTTTTACACTGTGATATTGTTTTTTATTAATCTTTGAAAATGGCGGAGATATGCCACGGTCTTCTAAACTACATTTTCAAAACTGGTGTGCCGTATAGCTAAAAAACTAATCGACCGATTCTGATGAAATTTGGTATAAATCTTGCTCACCTTATTGTCTACATGATCCTAAATGTTGTTAAAAATTAAAAAAGTATTTTTTATTGCAAAATGTAGCCATTTTTTTCGCAAACTCAATCTTTTTGTTTAAAAGCGTACGATTTGATCGGTTTTCAACATTGCTCACTTTTTATTGGTTCATATTCTGCGTATGAATGTTAATGGGGGAAAAATCTTCGTTGGTTTTGATTCCGATTAATCCCGGATTAATTCAGAAGACCGTGCCATTTTTTGAGATTAATAAAGAAATCTACAGATATTACACCAAGTGCAACTATTTCATGGCATTGAAAATGTAATCAGACTTTTCGGGTAATGAAAAACAGGTACATGTAAATAATATGAGTTGGTTTGTATAATTAAAAAAAAAATATTGATACATTGAGGTAATGTAATTTTTAAATTAATAGCAAGATTAGAATTGGGTGGAGGGAGGGCATTTTTCAACCGATCACCGGCATTCAGCATGTCACAGCTCCCCCCACTCTACTGCAACACTGTGGCAATGGAGTGGGGGTAGCGTTAGTTTCGTGTGACATCCAGCTAGCTCAGACCCCTTTTATATATCCAGCCTACCTTAACAAACATATACAGTTTCATAAGCATTTTTAATGTCATAAAAACCATGTAACAGTCAAAAGTAGTAATAAAACATATCCGAAGTCTCAGAAATGGTGAAGAAATCTTTCCTTTAATAAAAATTCACGAAAATCAGTCATTTTTCCTCGCCTGCAGGTATCGCCCCCTTAAAAAATGGCTAAGGGATTTTCGTAGGCCAATTCTGCCAAAAGAAAATTGAAACAATTTCAAAATACTTTTTTTCCATTGGATTCCTACTATGTAAACTTCAATCTAATGAACATACAAATCCAAACAGACTCTATCTCGTTTACGAATAATATATTTGTCGCGACAGTATCAATCAATTTTCCAACATAAGACACTAAAAAGAAGTTTGAAGTTTGCTCGTTGGAATGCATTGAAAATGATCATTTTTATTGAGCAAATTTTTTGCAGGTTTTTACTATGAGAATTCCTTATCCTTTTTTCAGATGCTTATTTGGAAATCTACCATCAAAATATGCAAAAAAGATTTGGCTTAATTAAAAAAACGTGAGCAAATAACAACGTTTAAAGAATTTTCGTTGGGTTCCAACGATGCAAACTTCAACAACGATACAAAAATTACGGAGTATATTGTTCATCGTAACTCGCCTATCAGTTCAATCGATTTCCGAGGAAAATATAATGTCGACGTCTGCATCTTTGGAACACAACGACATGTATTGAACGTCTCAATTTTTGTTCTTATTCAAAATCTCGTGTTTTCGTAGATTTAGGTTGTAGATGTCTAATGACGAGTCTGAAAAAAACGATCAAGTGATTTTCGTAGTCTAGATCGGCCAAACGAAGAAAAATATTGCAGTTGGAAAAAATACCTTCTTTTGTGTCCCAACGATGCCAATAACGTTGAAAATTGCATCGGTGAAATACAACGAATAGTTTTTATCCCCGACATTCCTATGGAAGATTAGAGCTGAAAAAATCACGCAAACATTTTTAAGGTCCCCGTTTAGCGCTCTACAGCCTGAATCTGCAAAATGAGATTTTAGATCACAATGAACATTAAATTAAACTAACAAGAATCTTCGTTGCGTTCCAACGATGCAAGCTTCATTGTGAAATAGAAAATATCAACCGTTCACAAACGATCGCAGTATAAGAAATGACTATTATACTTTTTAGTTAGTCTCCGTGGTGATGACGTGTGTTAGTTGAGAGAAAAAAAACATGATTTCGCTTCTTTTTTTCCTTATCGACAGTCTCCCCTCGAATGATATGAAAATGCATACATTTTGCGCGGTATGAAGGAAAACATTTTTATCGCCAAGTCTTCCCATGCAGAAATTTTTTGGGGACTCCCCAGATCCTACCAGATCCCTATGGGGATTTGATAGGGACGCCCCAAGTAAGGAGTCCACACTGGAATCCAAATAGATTTGTTGGGGATTCCCCAGGTTCTACCAGATCCTTATGGGGATTTGATATGGACACCCCAGGTAGGGAGACCACATTGGAATCCAAATGGATCCTGGGCTGTTTCCAGATTAACGTGGTTTGAGAATTTTTTACTAGAAATTATATAAAATAGGATTTCGCGACGCTCTGTAAAAAATTATTCTTTGATGGTCCCGTGCACAGATTTGCTTAGGAGTTTCAAGATGCACCAACGTGTTTCTAGGAATTTGTTAGGATATCGAATAATACAATATATAATTATATTCTTTAGTAACTTCTTTACTTTAGTGCTTACCCATATTGTATATTTATAGTTTGTTATGGGCTAGTATTTTTTATACGAATAAAAAAGCTTGTTATAAATTTTAATATGCACACTTTTTGAATTTTTCATACTTGTGCGCATAAAAATTTCTTTTGGACGTGACGGCAATCGGGTTACGATTGCGTCTGCGGTTTATCGCTGTAGGTGTGGAGTTTTGTTAGAGCGGCTTAAATGAGGTTTTAAAAGAAAATTAAATGTAAGTATGAAATCATATTTTTATAAACATGATATCTATTACACATTCGCTTAAGTTTGTAGCCCGTAACATCAATTTCCACCCGACCCGGTGGATTTTTCATCGGGATCCAATAGGGATTCCCCATCGGGATCTAACAGGGATTCCTTGTCGGGAGCCAATAGGAATTCCCTATCGGGATCCAATAAGGATTCAGAAAATCGCTTCCGACAAAAGAAAGACGTCGGGCGATAGAACATAAGCGGCGCAGGGTACATATATATTCGTGTCGTCGTTGAAAAGCGCGCGACGATCGAGTTACTGCGCAATCGCGATCGTAAAATTTATTTACTCCAAACACGCATTAATGTTTGTTACATTCCAATGATGCAAGCATCAACCTTATTAAAGTGTTTAAATTTTATATAATATGAAAAGTATTCAAAGAATATCCCGCCCATAACTGCACAAGTATTTTTGCTTAATAATAGTATAAAAAGTGTATAAAAACTACGTTACAGCATAAGAAGTATTTAAAGTATTTTTAAAAAGTTCATAAAATATAAAAAGTACTCGAAGATATAGATATAAGATATAAGTATTCGAAGAATACTATACAAAGCACTATAAATATTCAGTATGGGTAAACAATTTAAAAAAAAAAAAAAAAAGTATATTGTGGTATTCGATATGTACTCCTTTGTAAACAATAAATTGATCTCTTTAGTGTATCGATGCTTTTATTTTTTGTAGCATTTTGGGCTTACAGAATGCGATATGATCGATCAAGCATCGTATCGGATTCCGTTCAATACTGTGGGGAAGCTTTAAGATTCTTACATTGGATTCCGATGGGAAATCCCTATTGGATCCTAATAGGGAATCCCTGTGGAATCCCTATGGAATCCCGATAGGAATCCCTACTGGATCCCGATGGGAATCCCTTTTGGATCCCGATGGGAATCCCTTTTGGATCCCGATGGGGAGTCCCTCTTGGAATCCAATGTACGAGCGTGACGTTTCCTGATAGGGATCCAATGGGGTGTCCCGTTGGATCCCTATCAGGGAGTAGGGAGAAGTAGGGGAATCCTATAGGATTCCAAACACAATTTCTACCTGGGTTGCGATCCGCTGCATTTCACGAAGCCGTAGACGCGTTTCGAAATCTAGTCATGCGTGCGGAGTTTGGTGTAAACGTATAGATGTCCCTATATGCGGTGTAAATGTTCATGTGTAAGTGCCACGTTTGCCGATATACTCACGCACATGTAAAAATGCATAGCCACACGAGAAGAAAGCAGAAATTATCTATCTCAAGCTTGCTTACTTCTTTTTCCATATCAAATGCATATCAATCGTACCATATCTATATATGTATATATATATATATATATATATATATATATATATATATATATATATATATATATATAGTAGGTAGGTAGTGTATATATATATGTGTGTATTTATATATATATATATATATATATATATATATACACTACCCGCCAAAAGTGTCCGGACACTTCAGATAATTGCAAAATTATATTTGAATAATGTAATTCATTATACAGAGCTATATAATATCTTCGAAAATAATAAATGAAATGAACTATATTATTCTAACATTATTTGGCAATTATCCAGTGATCGAAAGGTTTGGAATTATCTGAAGTATCCGGAAACTTTTGGCCGCTGATGTATATATATATATATATATATATATTGGGTTGGTACAAAAATCTTGCAACACACAACACGAGTAAAAAAGAAAAATATTTTATTTTAACAATAAACGATTATTCAGTAATGTAGGGTCCCTCCGCATCTGCAACTCTTGCCCAACGCTCTGGTAGACTTTGCACGCCCGCAGACCAGAATTCTTTTGATCGTGAATTAAGAAAGTCGTCCAATGTATTTTTGAGATCTGACAGATCATCAAATTTTTTATCCCGTAAATAGTTCTTCAAAGCTCGAAACAGGTGATAGTCGGTAGGTGCTAAGTCTGGTGAATACGGTGGGTGTGGTAGAACTTCCCATCCTAGCTGCGAAATAGTTTCTTGTGTCATCTTAGCGACGTGGGGTCGAGCATTGTCATGGAGAAGCCGAACGTGAAGACGTTTACGCCTTTTCTGTTTCATAATTTTAGCCACCTTTTGCAGTTGTGCAGAATAAATCTCTGCCTGTATTGTGGTGTTGGTTGGCAGAAATTCGTAATAGAGCATGCCCTCAGAATCCCACCAACAACAGAGTAAAACTTTCTTCATTTCACGGGGCCGTTTAGGGGTCGGTTCTGGTTTTTCCTCTTTCGATAGCCACTGACGCTTGCGCGTGTGATTAACATACAACCCCCAGCTTTCATCCCCAGTGACTATTTCTTGAAGAAAATCCTTTCTTTGCGGACGATGCAGGAGTGAAAGACAGATGGACATGCGTGTTGCTTTGTTTGATTCGCTGAGATTGTGCGGTATCCTAGACGAATCAACTTTCGTATATCCCATCTCTTGTAAATGTCGAAGGATAGTAGGATGACTGCAGTTGAGTTTGTTGGCTAATTCTCGTGACGACATATTAGGCTTTGCCTTTACAAGTGCTCGCAGTTCTTCATCGTCCACAATCGATTCCCTGCCGGACCTAGGTTTGTCTTCAAAAGATGTATCGCCAGAATGAAAACGCTGATACCATCGGGAGACCGTTGAATAATTAACTACATTAGCCTTGAACGCACTGCACATATTACGGGCTGCAGCTCTTACAGAATGCCCTTGCAAGAATTCGTAATATGCGATTGCTCGAAGTGCACGTTGATCCATCTTTGCTCATACTGCCTCCGCGGAACATCTGACTCGCTTATATATCCTGCGGCATGGAAGGTTCTAGACCAGTTTTGTATTTCCTATTCTCGAATGTTCTCGAACTTCATTATTAGGAAAAATATTTTAATTGAAAAAAAAGTGTTGCAAGATTTTTGTATCAACCCAATATATATATATATATATATATATATATATATATATATTCTATATCTATAAATGAAAATCCCTTTTCTGTCTGTCCGCGATAAACTTCCGAACCAATAGTCCGATCTTCGTGCGGTTTTCACCAGAGTGTGGCGTATTTTCCGGTGCAGGTTATAGGCTACGTACCATCGCGGTAGGTTATCGGGGGCTGAGCAGTCAACAAAAATGTCAAAATCGCTGAAAAAAAAATTGTCAGGAAAAACTTCCACGAGCGAGCGCACGCACGAGGCTAGAGCGATCCAGTCGAGTCAAATTACAGTTTTCAATTTTCTTTCAATAAACCGCAAAAAAAAATGCATATGAAATATAGATTTATTCTGCAGATGGTAATTTTTCATGAAATATATAATTAAAGGGACCGACACTGGTAGATGGGCGGTCGTGGTTTGGCTCTGGCAGCACTTCGAGTCAAGCAGCATTGTTGCGTGGACAATACTCGGAGCGGTGACCGCTTAGCCGTGCACCGGCTGGCGCAACAACCACTGAGCGGAAGGCCAATGCTTCTTATACCTTGGTGCAGATACTTCAGTTCAAGTCTGTGTGCCAGAGAATCAGAAGATTCCGAGGTTAGAACGTGTAAATCAAGATTTTCTAATTCAGCCTTCATGAGTTGCTGATGAATTTTCTTTTCAACTCCAAAAAACTCATGTTAAAGTGATTTTCAATTTCATTAATAACAAAAAAATAACTCCACCCGACAACCAACGATCCGAGGATCCATGGAATATAATTATTAACACGGTAAAAAAAAATAGGAATCATAAAATCACTCGTTTCTCAATTGTATTGTGGCAAATAAAAGTAAAATAATATTAAAAGAAAAAAAAACGTTGAAAAAGGTGATTAACAAAATAAAAAATAGATCAAAGTAAAAAAATGCGGACTGACCCTCCACTTAATTTAAACGCATCCACCACCTACTCTGAAGACGTTCGTACTACCGAGCATATCTCCGAATACCACTGTAAAAAAAAGAAGCACTGTCAACGTATACGTTTTTCTATTTGTACCTTTTTACACATTTCGCACAACTAATCTCTGTCGAGGCCCTGTTTTTCCTTCTCTTCGACCATCGACAGATCCGAGGACGAAGGACGAGAACAAGGGCAGGGAGGGGTGAGGGGGCCAGGTGGAACACAAATAATTGAGGTTCTTTTCTTCATCCATTAGAGGGGCGATCGATATTTTGAGCGTGAAGAGCTGTACATGGGAGGGTGCGGCAGAGAGAAAAGCGAGAAAGAGAGAGAGAGAGAGAGAGAGAGAGAAAGTGAAGCAGAGGTAGCTCACCTTGCCACCACACACCAGGTCCAATACATATTTAATACTATCGATGGGAGCCGCGTAGTCTCCTGAGTTCGCTGTGTATGTGGAGGAAAAACGAGGGACGAATATAAGGGAGGGAAGGACGAAGAGGGCGCGGGAAGCAATGAAGATAGATAGAAAAACCACACAGACATATACTCCTACGTGAAAATACATATAAATAATATATGTCCATATATATTAAAATTTCTCCTATATAAATGTGAGGAATGGCGATTTTGAAGACATTCGACTTCGGGGATCGTTCTCGAAACATCTAAATCTAATCACAACCAACATTACATTGCATATGTCTGTGTGTAGAAGAGTATGTACATATATTCAGGATTATAAAGGGTGCCTCAAAAAGACATTTTTATTTATTAATAAAACGTATTGTTTATTCGAAAGGTACGAATATTTTTATTTTCATATAAGGTACAAACATGGAGGTTATGTGTGGAACACAATATCTGATAAATGGCATAAACGGCATGTACTTTCGGCATGGATCATTCCGAACCTCAAGGAAGTAATTGAACGCACCATTAATGAAATTAGTTCGCTAATTTCATCAGTTATGCCAAAATGTTATTGAATGTTGATTGTCGTCAGAGTGAACGATTGTGAACAGGGACGATGCGGCCATTTTTCGGATATTGTATTCAACACATAACCTCCATGTTTGTACCTTATATTAAAATAAAACTATTCGTAATTTTCAGGTAAATAATACATTTTATCAGTCAATTTAAATGTCACGTAATTTTAAGACACCTGGCATATACAGGGTGCGGCAGCATAACTTCCTTTTTTCAAAACTTAATAAAACCCATTGTATTCATACAATGGGTTTTATTAAGTTTTGAAGAAAAGTTTTGAAAAAACAAATAAAAATGTTCTGATTCATCAGAATATTTTTATTTGTTTTTTAAAATGTAGGCGCAAGCCTAAAGTTTTGTTTTACACAGTTTTGAAGATCAAATCAGATAGGTGACGTCCCCCATTCTCCGTACACTGAGTAAACCGATTTCTGCCGTTTGTCATGACGCTTGCCAGCATAGCTGGTGTTATGTTGGCAATTTTTTCCCAGATGTTGGTCTTCGGCGATCGTAGGGTTCTTGGACGGTTCACATAAACACGGGATTTAAAAAAACCCCATTGAAAAAAATCACAAGGGGCCAAATCGGGAGAGCGGGCAAGCCAATCCAAATCGCCCCTAATTGAGATGAGGCGCTCTGGGAAGTGTTCCCTCAAAACAGCCATTGTTCCTGCACAATCGCCATTTTGTAAGGATGGAAATGAAGATCATCATGAAGAATTCTCCTCACAGAACGGTCGGAAAGTCCAAGGGCAGACGCATGTTTGCGCGCAGAACGCCGTGGTGATCGCAACATTGATGCTCTCACTGCCTCAATGTTATCAGGTGATCTAATGGGCCGCGAGGCTCCAGTTCTTCGTATTGTCATACTTGCAGTTTGTCTGAACGTAGTGACCCACGTAACAATTGATTACCGGTCCGGGACAGGGGCCAACGGGGCTAAATTAAAGCGATTCCGAAAGGCACTCTGGGTTGCGATCACAGAACATCCACTCGAAAAGTAGACCTCAACGGCAACAGCACGCTCCTCACTGTTCCAACGCATGATGGCGATTGAACCACGTCGGGATAAAACTTTCGAGTCCCCCCTTTCGAACGAGACCACTAGCGCTCCGTTACGACATCAACCCACTAAATGGCGCGCATTTTAAAAAAGGAAGTTATATTGCCGCATCCTGTATAAACAAGGTGGCCCGAAAAGTGACGTCCAGAAAAAAAATCTAGATGCCTCGTATTTTTCTTCGTTTTCGAGAAAAAAGCATTTAAACATTTTTCTCTTTTACATATGCACTTTTCTCACGATTTTTGCACTTGTGTTATCATTATGAAATGCACTGTTAAGCAATAAACAAATAACCAACTGGACACTAACGTAAATGCCTCAGACTTTGATGACATTTAAGGCGTTACCCTCACTTGTAGCGCAAAAAAGGCCTTTTTCATGAATTTTTTTAAAGAAAACTACAAACCTTTTTTAATCGATCAATATACCATCTTAAAGAACACATCTTGAAGAACTTTCAGTAATTTTTTTATTGAAAAATATTACATTGTTTAGTGGCAAATGGCCGTTAATGAAATAATGTTTTTATATACACGGTTTGCGGTGACCAACATTGCGGCGAAGTGGATCATTTGAAAAGAAACATGCGGATGGATTTAGTAAAATATAAGTATAAACTAGTCTTTAATTGAAGGATTTTAAAAAATATTCATTTTTCACAAAATGGCGGACAGTCAAAGTTAATGGTTCGATTTTAACGAAAAAAAACGGCCGTTTTTTAGCTATAAAACAGCAATTTTTTTTTCGAAAAAAAAAATCGAACGATTAAAGACTACATTTTTATGTATTAAATAAGCCTGCAAAATTTCAAGAAGATCGGTTCATTAGTGTTCGAGTAATCTTGATCACCGACTTCAGAAATGCCATTTTGAGAAAAACGCGTTTAAAGTTTCAATTTCCGGTCGTTTACACAAGGGATTCTTCTCTTTCAACGCTCATATCTCAGTCAATTTTGTTCGGATCAACTTGAAATTTTCAGGACATATTCTCAGATACTTATACTTCAAAAAAATGCAATAAAAAAAAATCGATTTTTTCAAAATCGCAAGTGGGGGTAACCCCTTGAGTTTGCATCGTTGGGACCCAACGAAAATTCATCTTCTGCATTACCAAAATATTTCTCCCGCGGATTTGAGCGACAAAAATCAACTCAACGTTTTTCAGGATCCTCTTTAAAAATCTACAACGGAAATTGACAAGAAAATATTTTTATTAATAAGGAAAATAAAGAAATAAAAGCAGGATAGGGAATTTTCGTAGCATTCCAACGATGCAAACTTGAATGCCGTGAATTTTTATAAAAAGTTGCAAAAAAATGGTTCGACAGGATCAGTCACTAAAGTTCGAAGGGAAAAAAAACTCATACTAGTCTAAAGTGCCCCAATTGCTTTGAAAAACTTCTAAAAGGAAAGAACATACGCAAAAGAGATAAAAACTTATGCTAGAGGAAAACTCTAGAAAAAAATAAACAATGTTTTCTTCTGGTAAAATAAAAAAAAACATAGAACATACATGGGGGTGGTTCGAATCGGTATTTATACGAGGCACCTACCTTTTTCCTTTTGGACGTCACTTTTCAGGCCACTCTGTAGAAACATACAGACATACCGGGTGTCCCATTTTAATCTTACACCTGATTTATCTCTAAAAATACTGCTCCGATCAAGTACTGAGTATAATAAAACTTTCAGGGTTCAATAGGGGACGTTAAAAAAGTGCTACATTCTAATATCACCCTAAAATGGTAAAAAATTGTGTTCTAACCTAAAAACTATGAACTTTATGGAACATAATTGCCTACAAAAGTTGTTGGATTTGACCTGACAAAGTTTTCCGTGAAACAAGTTATGTTCCCATTTTAAGGGGCTATACCAGTGTGGCACTTTAAAAAGATCGTTTTTTTTTGCCTTTTTCGTCAGTTTATACTTTCAAGAATATCATGTAAAACTTTCATGGCCGTATCTCTATCATTTTATCTTGCAAAAATCGATAGTTAAATCTCTAAACGCGTTTTTCTCGAAATAAGATTTTCAAATTTGCTAACATTGTAACTCAAAGAGCAATTATCCGATTGACTTCAAATTTTAACTGAGTACTCTTGAATATATTTACTCTACACTGACGTAGGATGTTTTTGATTGGATGAAAATGGACGATTTGACATTGAAAAAAACTACCATTTTATAGGCAAGAAAACAGACTTTTTTTTCATAATTACGCCATTTTGTTGGACTTTGATATTTTTCGAAAATTTTACGTCATTGTACAGGAAATACCTTCAAGTTGAAGGACATTTTTTCCTTTTTCGGTTTCAGCTACTCAATCGGCCGCAATCATGTCAGCAGTGGAGGAACTTTTTTTGGCGCCTCCGAAGGCAGCAGCGCGTAAATCGCGTGGATCTCAATATTTTTCTATGAAAAAATTATGTAATATAGGTCAAATATCGCCAAATATATTCTTAATTTTCCAAAACATTTAATTGAGTACTTTTCTTCCAAAAAATTCCCGAAAATCACCTAAATTTTCAGCGTTCACACTGGTATAGCCCCTTAAAAAACATGTCGGCCTTCTTAACGTCGCTATTTCGAATTTTGGAATACATTTTTTTTATCGTCCGCCTTTGAACCCTAAAGAACGAAGCTCCCACCCCGTCTCCCCGAAAAAGAAAACGTGGATTATGTATTACACTTCACTACACTAAATACTTGATCGGAGCAGTATCTTTCGAAATAAATCAGGTAGAAGATTAAAATAGGACACCCAGTATATATATGCCTGTATGTATATATATGCGCAGACAACACTGTACATAAAGATATATATTTACATGTATCGGGTGTGTATGTGTGCGCGCGCGCATACGAAAATAGCAGCGGTTTGCACGCGAGGGTAGTTTCGGTGTCACGGGCGAGCTGCCGTCTGAGCAACCCTCGCACGCCTTTTGCCACAGAGTGTTTCGAGTTTTCCTCAGCATTGTTCTCATCTCGACTGCGAAAACGCGAGAAAACGCAACCAAAAAAATTAAAGCGCACACACGGACAGGTACGCGAAAGAAAATGTCCTCATTCTCCAACGAGGCTCCGCAATTTCATATTTTTTCTTTTCCCTGCCCTTTATACGAGACGTGAATCGTGCACACGTGTTTCTATGTACGGGCGCATTTCACACGGCTCACGAAGATGGAACCTACCCCGTCGAATTGCGCGCGTGTTGTCTGTTATGATATTCGTATGTTTGTGGGGTGCGAAAAAGAAAACATGGATTATGCATACATTTCCCTTAAAAAGAAAAAAAAAACGGTTGCGAAAAAAAATTGTGCTTTTTAAGGAGCTTGGGGCGTTAGCCACAATCCAAGATTAAACGTTTTAAATATATGTTATTGTTTACACTATACTGAGTCTTCAGGAATTTTGTGAATTTTTTTTCAGCATCAAACACCAGCGAAATTGTTTATTGTTTATAATTTTACGTGTTAATTTCATCAATGTTACGATTAACGAACACCTTTGTAAACATTTAGAAAAAATCCCTATCTTGCAGATCGTAAAACATACATAGTCAATATTGTACCATCGAGGTTTGACAAAAGATTACGACTCTTGGCTGGCGAATGAAGAGCATTGCTGCCAACCTCAATGTGCGTAAAGTTGCCGTATTTCGGCAATACTTGATATTATTTAATGGTAATAATAAATAATATAGTGACATAAATATAAATAGGCATAATTATAAATTACTCAAAATCTCATTTTGAGTTGTATACAACATTCGCTGACGCAGTTTTTTCGTAATAATCGTCGATGATGCTATACTTTTTCAAGTTGGTAGTAACAGATAAGTTTTTATAATTTACGTAATGAAATATGAAAATGTATATTTTTGTTCTTTAATTATATATTTTACGAAAAATTAGCATCTACAAAATAAATTTATACCTCCTAGGCATTTTTTTGAGGTTCATTAAATAAAAATTCTAAGCCGTCATTTGACGCAACTGGATCGTTCCAACCTCTTCAAAGGGTTAGGCCACTCTAGAGGCCGAAAAATAGGCTTTTTGGATATTTTTTTCCTCAGAAAAACTACAAAATATATCGAGATTACAAAAAAGGGTGTTTATCATACATATCATTGACTGTATACAATAATTTTTTTGAAACGATTAACTTCAAAATGGCGGCTGTGCAGCGTTTATATCAAAACTGCATTTTTTAAGTTGGCCGGAAACATAACCCAGGCAATTTTCAACCGATTCACTTGAAATGTTGAATATATCTTGAAAAATACATTATCTATGGAAGTACGTAGGATTTTTTTATATTGCATAGTTCATTTGTTATTAATAATTATCTGACGATTTTTTAGGCAAATTTTTCACTTTTCAAAAATTGCCTAAAAATAGCGCTACAAAGTAATGGTAGCACTCCGAGCGTCCTTATAAATATGTGTGTATTTCCAAGAATATTCGCTGGATCGATTTGCAATTTTCAGGCAATATAATCACATATTTGTACATTCCGAAAATGCAATTAAAAAAATCGATTTTTTGAAATTTCTAACTGCGTGCAAACCCGTTAAGGGAAGTTTCTGCTTTGTTGGGCCAAAAAATGTTCGATTTTTCACCAATTTTTAATGCGAAAAGTATTAAATATAGAAAGTTGATATTTGGTATGTTGACTGAGCGGTCGTTTTTGAACATCAAAATATTTTTTTAAGTTTGACAAACCATGATGGTGGGAGTGGGAGGAGTCAAGTATGTCGGTGCGCGCGCGATGACATTCTTCCCTTGCGGAAGTCCTAAGTCCCGAACAGGTGATCTGAAGCACGAAAATCAAACATATGTTTACTTTATACAATATTGTGTATAAGTTGAACTGGCATTATCCAAAAAATATCTAAAAGTTCTTATTTAATTAACAAAAAACTGCGAAAACTTTTGGGAAAAAAACAAACTTCCTTCCGATCGTTCACTATTATTTTATTTTTAAATTTTTCTTCTTGATTCTAGTTCAACTTATACACAATATTGTACAAAGCAAAAATATGTTTGATTTTTTTGCTTCAGATCGCCTGTCCGGGACTTAGAACTTCCGCAAGCAAAGAATGTCATCGCCGGCGACATATGTGGCTCCTCCCACTCCCACCAACATGTTTTGTCAAACTTAAAAAAATATTTTGATGTTCAATAAAGACCGCTTCGTCAACATACCAAATATCAACATTCTATATTTAATACTTTTCGCATAAAAAATTGGTGAAAAATGGAACATTTTCTGGCCCAACAAGGCAGAAACTTCCCTTAAGTACATGAGGGAACGACGGAGAGAGAGAAAGAGGCAGAGAGAGGGAGAGTACGCGCGTTGTTGCGTAAACAATCAGCGACTCCGTTGCGTCGCGATCGATGACATCTTTTGAGGAAAAAAGAGGAGCTGCAGAGGAGACAAAAAAGCACCTCTTCGTAACGAGGTCGAAACTCAGTCCCACGGTCGCCTCATTCAAAATCGTTACTGTGAATAACACTCTCGCCACAGGCACAAAAAACATACAAAAAAGCGCGAGAGAGGACAGAGAGAGAGAGAGAGAGAGAGAGAGAGAGAGAGAGAGAGAGGTTGAAACAGAGGCAGCGGGAGTAGACTAGTAAAGTGAATTTCACGACCCAGTTTTGGCTTTTTTTCCAGCGGTCGAAGGGAGATTCGACACCAGGACACCCGTCACCTAAAGGGGGTGAAGCCGGCAAAAGGGTTCGTTTTTCACAAAAAGAACTGAGGGGTGGAAAGAAAAAACAAGCCACAGTAAACTCGAAAACGAGAGCAGACTATGTATAAAGTTTGTTACGTTTTGCGAATGTATAATGCAGTTGCCTCTGTTTGTTAACCTGAAAAAACAAAACTCCGATATACACACCATATGACTCGTTGAACGAAGCCCTTTTTTATCTTTGCCTATGAAGACAAAAAGGCATATACGATGAACGTTCATATCGATGCTATTTCAAAAGGAATAAACAAAAGTAAACAAAAGGATCCATGACTCTTCGGGCTTCGTTTATCGATTCATATATGTGTGTGTATCAGAGTTTTGTTTTTTCAGATGGACATGCTTGTAGCATAGACGTAACTACAATATAAATTCGCAAAACGTAACAAACTTCATACATAGCCTGTTCTCGTTTTCGAGTTTACTGTGGCTTGTTTTTCCTTTCAAACCCTCAGTTCTTTTTATGAAAAGCAAACCCTCCCGCGGCCTTCATTCTCAGGTAGGACTGGGCAAATTCTATAGAGACGTTCGATAGCAGTCCTAAAATATTTTTTCTAGTTGTTGTCTTTTTTCTTAAAAAATATTTTTTCTTTTCTGAAAATAAATAAAAAAATAAAAATAAAAAAGAAAAAATATTTTTTCTTTTCTGTTGTCGTTCCTTGAACAAAATCCTTTACAGTCGCGTCTTTCGGAATATGTAGCGCATTTTTTCCCCTTGAGGAGTTTCGGGGCAGCTTACCTTTGAGGGCATCAAGGAGGGAATTTTATTGTTGTCGATCAGGGCGCCAACTTCTACGCACTAATGTTTCGATGGTGTTGAATTTTGCATCGTTGCAAAGCAATGGCAACTCTTTTTTGCTCTTTCTTTTCTTCAATTTCTTCAATTCCCAAGGCCTTATCTTGCAAATTTGGGCTCTAGGATGTCTGATAAAGATTCTAAAAACGGTTGAGTAATTTTTGCTGCCCAAATTTCACATTTCACATAAAGATTCGAAATGAAGATTTCACCTAAAAATTCACACTCGCTTCAAGCAATAATAATATATTAGAAATTTGCATCGTTGGATTGCAACGAGTTTGTTTATTCATTTTTTATTTCTTAATTTTTATGCTCATCCAAAGCCTTCTTTTCTTTACAAATTGAGGCCGTAAATGTGTGGTCGTGATCAAAATACGTAAAAACAGTTGAGTGATTTTCACAGCTGAAAAAAAATCGATCATTTAAAAAAATCGATTTTAATTGCATTCCAACGATGCAAACTTCAACGTGATAAATTCTTACAGTATTATAATAAATGAAATATATCACTTCTTTTTGAACATCCATTTTAGTGAACGTATAACCGCGTCACGCAAATCGGGACCCACGGATTTCGCCCAAATTGCTTAGGTGGAAGGAGATGGCCGATCACTTAAGGGGTCTTCTCACTTTAGACGCTAAAAAAGGCTATTTTCGTGAGTTTTTTTTCATAGGTTTATATTATAGATATTGATATAAAAGTTGTTACACTTAATAAATACACTTTCGAAATACAGGAATTGTTTTTAAAATATATTTATGTAACTCAAACAAACTTTAAACGCGTTTTTCTCGAAACAACGTTTTTCGACAGCTTGTTGATCAAATCTTCGAAACAACTGAACCGATCCTTATGAAATTTTAACCACATATTCTTCACAACTATTTTGTGTTGCTATATTGTTTGTTGTTTTAATTGTTGTTTTTTCGAAAAATGTCCACCATTTTGTTATTTTTGCTTATATCAAAAAACGTATGATATGCGCTATAGCCATTAACATACTAAATCTAAAACCGTTTGTTTTTTTTTTGTTTCGGATGATCCATCTCCGAGATTTCATCAACAGCGCAGATCTACAATTTTTTTAGGACATTTGATAACTACCATTTTCGTCCATAAATAGTGACTTAAATATGTAAATAATTGTTTTAAATGTATTTCGAAAGTGTATTTATTAAGTGTACCAACTTTTGTATCAATATCGATAATATAAACTTATCAAAAAAATTCATGAAAATTGCCTTTTTTAGCGCCTAAAGTGAGAAAACTCCTCAACGTTCTCAAAATATTTCACCTGAGTAGGCCATAGAAATGGGTACAACGCTCTCCAAAGATTTCCGAGTAGAGTTTGAGGGATATTTTTTCAACCATTTCCAAGTCAGCAGCGTAGCGCAGTGGTCAAGCGCATTGCCTGCCACCCCGATGAGTTGGGGTCAATTCTCGCTGCTACAGTTGTTTTGTTTTTTTTAATTTCTCGCAATTAACGAAAGAGCTTTATGCAAAACTCTTGGAAACAGCATTGCAGCCATACGTCGCAAACAATAAATATCTTCTATTGGTGGATTCATGGAGCGCCCAAGCAGATTTAACATTATATGATGAAACATTCACCAGTGAGCAAGGCAAAGCAACGTGCACTATGATGGTTATTCCACCCAAATGTACTCCGCTGGTTCAACCGTGTGATTTATATTTCGATCGCCAAGTCCAAAATCGAATTAAAATACTACAAAGTGCAGCTGAATTGCTCCAACAACATCGAGAATTATCGTCAAGAGAAGATGCAATTAAAATACATTCGATCGTGCATCATCAATTCAGCGCTCCTGTTTTTACCTCTATGATCCAGTACGCTTCGTTTGCATCCAAATTGACAAATGAAAAACCTTCGTTTCACTACTTGTATGAAGTATGCTTGCCACTGAAGTATGTTTCCGAAAAATGTAACTGCTCAAACAATGCTTTTATAAACTGTGCCTGGTGTGAAAAATATTTTTCAAATGTTTAAAATGTTTCTACGATAAATATCATTGTAAAATACACAAAAATTGTAAAATTATTTCTGATAATGAATAAAAAGCAGCGTACATAATTAATTGCAAGAATTTTCGGAATTTTTATTTTCATTAAGAACTTTACCTGATCACATAAATTGACTGCTTGAACATATTTAAATTCTACAATAAACAGTTGAACATTGCGAAAAGTAAAAGGATAATAATTTTAAAAAACGGTAGCAGCGAGAATCGAACCTAAGCCATCGTCGGGGTGACAGGCAATGCGCTTGACCACTGCACTATGAAGCTGACTTGGAAATGGTTGAAAAAATAGCCCTCAAGCTCCATCGGTAATCTTTGGAGAGCGTTTTACCCTTTCCCATGGCCGACTCAAGCGAAATATTTTAGGAACGTTAAGTGGGGACCCACCTTTTTCTACCCACGCAGGTCGGGCGAAATCGGTGAGTCCTGATTGGTATTCTCCCCTTGTTAAACCTCATGCAACGTTGCCACACTTCGACTCTACGTTTCGTCGGTGGGGGAAAAACTGATCGTTCGGACTTATAAAAACGTCAATAATTAATAAACTGTGTAAACGAATTATTTTCTTTTTGGGTGACATAACTTTCATAGTGTACTGAGTGGTTTGAAAGTTTTAGACAATATTTTTTTTTTTTACCACTATTTCGTGCGCGAAACTGCCGATCAGCGTTCAGCGTAGGCATCTCCCTACGTTAAAGAGTGTTTGTTCAATTGTAAGGCATCTCCCTACGTTAGAGAGTGTTTGTTCAATTGTAAACTTTATGGAAACGGTATAAACGATCGATTTAAACTTTGGCGGGTGCATTCAGTATGTGACAAGGCATCTACTGGATAAATTTGAAACAAATGGTAACATTCGTCACTTGTCCTAAAACTCCTTAATCCTGACATACGAGCAAAAAACTATTTCCATACGATAAAAAAAGCAACATGAAAACTAAACTCGTCGCGGAACGAATTTAATTAAGCAAGGTAATTAGGTAGTTAATTCCCACGATAATTTTCTTATCTATTTGGAGACGTCATAGAAATATAAGGTTTATGAAAGTAATATATACATTACTTTCTTTACTACATTACTAATATACTTACTACATTAATAATATATACATATGAATATAATATATACATATATGCATCACTCCAAGTAGAGATAGTAGAAATAATAATTATCAAATCTTCATTGCCAGGCAGAAGTCTGTGTTCTTGAATTCGAGTGTCTGTGCTGTATATACATATATATGCACGTGTGTGTGAATTCAGAAACAGCTGAGGAAACTTGGCCGAGGCAAAGTCATGTCAAAGTTTATAACCATACGCGCATTTCAACGGCGCGCACCGCGATCGCTCTCTTCTATTTCTCGCTCTCCCTCCCGGGCTTTTACTTGCAAATGCTCAGTACGAAAGGCGGAACCAAGTTGAATATAGTCATAAAGTTTGACGAATTTAGAGATATGAAATATACGAAAATTGAGGAGGTAAACGCATCCGCAAGCAGTGCAGACTTCCCAAAAGTTTTGGTCCGATTTTATATTTCCTGCTAAAAATGTTTTTTCTCGCTAAAGGGGTTACCCCCACTTGCGATTTTGAAGAAATCGATTTTTTTATTGCATTTTTTTCAAGTATAAGTATCTGAGAATTTGTCCTGAAAATTTCAAGTCGATCCGAACAAAATTGACTGAGATATGAGCGTTGAAAGAGAAGAATCCGTCGTGTAAACGACCGGACATTGAAACTTTAAACGCGTTTTTCTCAAAATGGCATTTCTGAAGTCAGTGACCAAGATTACTCGAACACTAATGAACCGATCTTCTTGAAATTTTGCAGGCTTATTTAATACATAAAAATGTAGTCTTTAATCGTTCGATTTTTTTTTCGAAAAAAAAATGGCCGTTTTATAGCCAAAAAACGGCCGTTTTTTCGTTAAAATCGAACCATTAACTTTGACTGTCCGCCATTTTGTGAAAAATGAATATTTTTTAAAATCCTTCGATTAAAGACTAGTTTATACTTATATTTGACTAAATCCATCCGCATTTTTTTTTCAGATGATCCACTTCGTCGCAATGTTGGTCACCGCAAACCGTGTATATAAAAACACTATTTCATTGACGGCCATTTCCCACTAAACAATGTAATATTTTTCAATAAAAAAATTACTGAAAGTTCTTCAAGATGTGTTCTTTAAGATGGTATATTGATCGATTAAAAAAGTTTTGTAGTTTTCTTTAAAAAAATTCATGAAAAAGGCCTTTTTTTGCGCTACAAGTGGGGGTAACGCCTAAAATGGATTGGATAGTCTCTTAATCGATGCAAAAGCGTATGGTGGTTACGAATTTCCTAGTGCCATCCTCGTCCAGACCTTATTGAGGGCAGCAGATGGATTTTTTTTTTATAAATGTGTCCTGGACTGCGAGTTTTGATCCGATCGAGTTCTATCTGAGAAATTTGTAATCAGCGGAAAATTTTATATCGACAAGAGTGTCTGCAACCCGATTGAACCGCAAGATTCAAATTGGTCCTAATTGGGAGGACACGAGACCTGAAAATGAAGCATTTTAGGTTTCCCGCCAAAGTATATTGGGCAAGCTCTTGTTCTATGTAAAATCGTTTGTTGGTCACGCATTTCCTAGTCCCGTCCTTGTTCAGGCCCATTTAGGGTCATATTACCGATAATACTGAAAAAGAAACTGTCAATCTCCTCGCCGTGGAAGTTACGATTTTCTTCGTTTTTCATTCCCCGATAAGAGTGGGCACAGCAAATGAATAAAAAATTATTTAAAAAAACGTCATGCAGCAGTTTCAACGCTCATATAAATTATAAAGATTATGACAAAATACATAAACGAATATACAAAAACAAACTGAAGAAACGTGTCAAAAACAAACTGATATTAAATCAATTGCTAAATTTAAAAAAGGAGTAAGTTGGTTTAAGTTATTTTTTCTGATGTTCTAAATTCAAAGAAGGTTTAGATTGGGTTAAATTCGCCATTTGAGGGTTAAGTTGGCCTCGCACAGGGAGATACGGCGCCAAAGGGATGCAGGATTGATTTATACGCGATGATCGTTTTCAGAATTTGTATTCTTTCCTGTTGAAAGATTTTATGCGTATCTGCGAATTTGTGTAAGTCGGATGTTAAATCCGTACTGCACGTAAAATTATCGTTGAAAGCAGGAAAAGTTCAAAGATTGAGGCATCCTAATGTAAAACGGCTTTTGGTATAGACACACACACGTACATATTTCCGTATATACGATGGGTCGTCACTTCCTTCTTCTCGCATTTTTGCGGCGCACTATATAGAAAACAATTGTCTTTCTCTTCGATTTCCGGAGCGAGAATATCGCGGAGATAGCGCACTCAACTATTTCTCACCCTCATATCCCGAACGTCTTTTCACCCTCGCTACTCATATACGTACAGCGAGACGCCCCGGAGAAAGATGATTTTTCGAATTCGATTTGCAATTCTTGCCATACGGTAGAGTTTCGTTTCCTGCTGAATATATACTTCGCCTTTGAAAATGAGAAAATGAGATAGAAAGGGGGAGAGAACTTTGACATGAAGAAACGATTGAAATTTGCGCATAAAAAGTGCCAATAAAGTGAGGGTGGAAAAGTCAGAAGTAGGAAGAGAAATTGGGAGAGAGAGAGAGAGAGAGAGAGAGAGAGAGAGAGAGAGAGAGAGAGAGAAAGAGCGAAAAAGAAAATTGATTCGTTCATGGACGAGAACGCGCTCGTCGACAAGAGCATAGTACGGCATTTCCGCTTTTAAAAAGACCGGAAATCATTGCTCATTCGCCTCAAGTTCTATTTCACAATGTCCAGTGCAATGGCACGTGATACATACAACTAGAAATAGAGAGAGAGAGGGAGAGAGAGAGGGAGAGGGGGAGGGACAGGGAGAGAGAGAGGGAGGAAAACAGCGATGTGACACACACCCTTACCGTTCGTACTTCCGGTACTTTGTTCTCCATTTTCATTCTCCTATCCCTCACGCGTCACTCCGTTTAGCCACAACGACACGACGGCCGTGTGAGAAGCGTTTCGTTTTCCGATTTTGATGTTCCGCCTTCTCCACTTCCGGATCCGGTTTAACATAGTCCATTCTCCATTCTGTATCAGTGCCACGGGGACGATTCTGCCGTAATTATGTTCCGCGAGAAGGAGTGTGCGAGAGAGGAAATAAGATGGGTAAAGAGAGATGAAGGGGATGAATGCAGGAAGAGGGACATGCTGATGGAAAGTCATGACTAAAGGGTTGTTTTTTCACCCCCAGTCACGTAATTGATACACATCAATGGGACACGAGTGACATCTTCCGGCAGTGAACATGACGCGCAGGTCAGTTCGTCTCCAATAGAATCTCAATGACCCCTCAGACTCGAGATAACATCGATTTTATTCAAGCCAACGCATCGTCGCAATCATTTAGTTCCCGTTCGTTCGACCCATTTGCCTCTCCATTCGTTGCATCTCATCATTATGTCGCTCCATTTGGTAATGACTTCTTCGAGCAGCAAGTACACCTACTTCGGTCGATCGCGAAATATTGAAGAATTTACGGAAAAGCTACAGTGAATTATGCAACAAAGAAACGATAAGATGGCTAGGTGTTGAGATTTTTATCGCTGGAATGCAATGACATTTTTTTAAGTATATTTTGAGGAAGGACATCACTGGGATGGGCCGAAAAATAGGTCGTTTTTCCGATTTCTTTTTTGTCTACTAGATTATTTATTTGGGATTTGGAAAAAGGTATGTTATTAAGCATACGTTGAACTTCTTCCGTGTAAAATTTCTTTTGAAAAAATTAAACATCAACAACGTTATTGAGGTATAATAGAGACTCTGTATAAAAAATGTGGTTCAACGGCCGAATCGATAAGTTGATAATGGTCGGTCTCAAAATTGGAAATATAAAAATTTTATCATCTATAATTTGCCTTCTAAGTACTATGTGTACTTCTCGGTGGACGTAGCCGGTTTGCGAGGAAGACACATTTCACTAAATAGTGGGTGTTAAAAAAAAGTGTACTTCTGGCTAAATCTTTACTTATAGTTGGCGGCTAAAAAAATATTAAATTTGAAAAACGGCTACGTGCAGCGATAGCTACTGCAATTGCGGAAGTTTTGGTATTTTAAATGGAAAATCGGACAATTAAAGCTAGAGTTATGATTCCGGCCAGGTCGAGCAAAGTCGTTTCGAGAAAAACGGGATTAAATGTTTTAGTATACGTAAATCTCTGCGCTACCTACTCTCACTAAATTGCCTGTATCTTAGCCAATTTTCAATATTTTAACTTGAAATTTTTCACATATTCTTGAACATGTATTCTTTGCGAAAATGCAAAAAAATCGATTTTTTTACCCTTCACAATGATGTCCCGCCTTAATTATTATCGAATATATGATATTTTCTCGCCAATTTATGTTGCAGATTCTCAATAAAATCCTGAAAAACGTTTGAGATTTTTGCACCCCAAATTCGACAATATTTTGGCAAAAAGAAAATTACTTCTCGTTCTATTCCAATTCTTCGAGCAATTCCGGAGCAATTCCGATGCTCCTTCTCTTAAGGGAGACTTTGTCCTTGGAGTGCCATATTTCAGGTGTTTACATTTTTTTTTTAAAGGAAACAAGTAAAGCTTTTTGAGTGCGGTTTTTTTTCTTGCTTTTATTCATGATATACAGAATGTTAAACATTTTTTTTTTTTTTTAAAACAAAAACCAAAATGGCAGCCGTTGCAGCTCCGCGAAAACAGGTCCTCAAATCTGCGGGAGGTAAACGGCTGACATCACTGCCCCCTCTTTGTTGATCTGAAACACAAATTCAAAGCATATTATCAATCTGTGAGCCTTTGGTCATGGAATGACGGATGGGTTTTTCGTTTAGTACAAATTTCGGAAAATGGCGGCAATTTAAAAAAAATCGAATTTTTGCGTTTTTTTTCGCATAAAAAGATAAATAATAAATGCAAAAATGTATCTATCGAAAAAACGATCCGTCATTCCGTGAAGACGTATTTTCTGAGTATGCTCTCCAAATTTCAGGTCGATATGTTAATTACAGCGGTCAGGAGAATGTCAGCCATTTTTAAAAACGTGTTTTCGAGAAAAACGCGTTTAAAGTTTTGTGATTTGTTTACACAAATGTGTTTATAATTACCGCTAATCGGCAATGCCTGGTCCATAGTGGCATCCCTCCTCTTCTTCTAGCTGCTCATGTTGAGCCGCTAACATCTCCCAGGACATCTTCAAGGACAAAGTCTCCCTTAATTCCATTTCTTGATATTCTCGCCATTGTCCAAAAGCTGTGCAGATTCAGCGTGCAGATCCCTAATGGGAATCCTAAAAAAATGTTGGAGTGACTTTCGCGGCCTGAATCGAAATGATGATGGAGCAATTAAAAAGAAATCAATCTCCATTGCGTCCCGACGATGCGAGCTTGAGCATCTTAAGCGAAATTGTCAGTTCCCACGGCCGGTAGTAGTGGCCGCACGTTCGGAAACTTCGAAGTGACAAGTGTTGGGTAAAAAGTGTGACGGTAAGAGTTCGGGAGGGTATAGGAAGGAGCAGCGAAGAAAAAGGATAAAAAAGGACAGCGACGAAAGTGTCGTTTGGAACGATCGGAGACGAATTTCGTGAGGAAGGACACATTCTTCAACATTAGTAGAGTTTTTGAGTGTTCTCCAGAAGTCTTCGGAAGGAAAAACATTTCAATCTGACGAAGCTGCGTCTAAGAAATGATCGCGTTAACGATTCCAGGACCATAACTTACGGAGGATGTCTATAGGCGTACAGTAATTAAGGGTGGAATAACTTAGTCGACAAACTTTATGCACGTCTCTCTTCTCATCTCATCCTTGGTCCTTTCCTGCCTTCTTCGTTTTATCTTCACTCACACCCCCACCTCAACAAGCCCTCTCGGTCTATCTCCCTCTGTCAGTTGCAGACTCCAACGTGTGCGCAGGAACTGCGGTGGAGGAATTTAGCTAGC
Source organism: Ophion obscuratus (assembly GCA_964007375.1). Lineage (NCBI taxonomy): Eukaryota > Metazoa > Arthropoda > Insecta > Hymenoptera > Ichneumonidae > Ophion > Ophion obscuratus. The sequence continues at coordinate 28,004,242 of OZ023314.1, forward strand.
AAAACACACGTCTCGAGACATCGCGGGACATTTTATACCAGGGGCTCGTAACACAACGAGGGTTGGCAAATGTGACAGATATTAAAGAGAAGTACACGTGCTCTGTGATGCGCCCTATAAATCACGATGTCGTCTTGGTGAAGACAATATTTCGAGAATGTTGTTCTATTTTCTACCGCTAATATCCTTCGCACAGCTGGCAGCTTAACGACAGCGGTCTTGTTTCAAATACCTCGGCTAATCGCTTTTTCATAAAAATCGAAAGACCTCTCGGGTGAGTAATTTTTAAAAAAATCCATTTTTTTCTCGCTAAAACGGTGCTTTATCGTCATAAGAATAAGTTGCTATTCGATTTATGGCAAGACACTTTTTTTTCACCGACTTTGAGCGTATAACGTAAGGCCACGTCTGGCACGGCCATAGAGTACCTAAAACTTTAAACGCGTTTTTCTCGAATCAGCTTTTTTCCAATTGGCGTAACAAATAACTTCAACAATTGTCACTCGATTTACTTCAAATTTAAAAGTTATGTTCCTAATTGCATTTCGCAGAGAAGTACGTACGGAATTTTTGATTAATCAAAAACTTTTCATTTTATGAGCAGTTTTATACGATTTTTTTCACTGAAAATTCATTCAGATACCTAGAACTTTTGAATAAAACAATATTTTTTAAACTCCGTACGTACTTCTCTCGGTATTCTAATGTAGATTGACGAGAATTTTTGTTTTCTGTTCTGGGTAAAAAATTGTGGATGCTAAATGTCACACCGCGGAGCGCCTAAAAAAAGATAACAAAAGAAAATATTAGTAGTCGGCCATTTTGTACATCGAAAAAAAAAATGTATTTTCTAACAGCTTGATATTCATACACAATGGATGTGTAATTATTTTTATGAGTGAATCACTTTTACATACGAAAAAAATGGTTAAATTCGCACATGATTTTGTACCCGTTACTGTGGCCTAACCCCTTAATGTACCGAAAAGTCTTTTGGGCTAGACTGACAAATCAGGATGTGTATCAAATCGTCGAGTATTTTGGGCAAAAAGCCTTTTACCAAAGCAAAAGGCGATTTGTTAACTTCGTTCGTATTTAGTTGCAACGATACCATTTATAATAATACTATTTATATTGATATAAATATTATTCAGAATAATTGTATTTTTTAAGTGTTACTTGTTCATCAAACCACAAGGATTTTCGACTCGTAGGTTTATCGAAACCGAAAAGTATTCCGAGCCCAACTGTTTGGTGCTCGAACAAGTATTGAAACAAAAGTTGAACAACAAATATTGAGAAAAAAATTGAAATGCAGAGAAAAAATATGAATCGTCATTTTATTTTTCTCTCGTGTGATAATCCAGAAAATTCTTAACAGGTTTAGATTGTAGACCCTAACATTGACGTAGCAAGCATTTTTTTCTAGGAGGGGCCTATGTGGGAGGAGCAGACAGATAAGTAGTTTTGTCCGAAAACATATTTTTCTTAAATAAAATTGACATCGTAGTCGATAATCGCGTAGCACACATAAAATATGAAGCTTTGGTGACACGTTTATGTTGACGTTAATATCAAACTGTTGCAATAATTTAAAAAGTAATCAACTAATCTTTCATCTTTCTATAATCCAGTTGCCAGTCTTCAAACTTTACTTTTAATAGCTACTCAAGTAGGTACTACGTAGGTACTCAGTAGGGATAATGAATAAGTGTGAGGTTTCTTTTTTTTCTGCAAATTGTTCCTACGCCACGTTTTTTTATCCGCGTTAGGGCAGAAAAAGCTCGCTAGGAGTACTATTGCTGCTTTTAAAAGTTTTAGCAGTTAGGGTGGTACTCCTTATTAATATGCTTTCTCAAATGTCTACCATTGACTTCATTCTTTTCAAATAAAAGTATGTTTGCTGTGACTATCACTTTAGCTTATAAGGCTGGCGTACCAATTGTTAAGATTTTTAAATAATAATTGACGAAATCCTCTCCGTTCTACACATTTATTTAAAAAATGCGTCAACTGCACGAGCTAACAGTACGTTCTGTAATCGGCGTTTTAGATTTATAACGATATTATCTATTAGTTGGTAGTAAATGTCGATCTTCCAGTTTTCTTCTGATTGTGTATCATTAGACAAATATATCGTATTGCTTTTGCCCACAATTAACTTGAATTCTAAAATTCGAATATCTATTTGACTGATGTAATGAAATAGGTACTTTTCATACAAATTACGTTATTACGATGAAATAAATAATTCAAGTATTATCCATTTTTTTCTTATTGCTTGCTTGGGTGAAACTTAAATAAGATTAATCGATTTTTTTTAATTCAGTTATTTTTAAACGATTTTGTCTGGAAGGGCACCCCTAATGGCTACGCCAATGGGCCCTAATAGGAATTTTAAGGGGCTATACCAGTGTGACACTTTAAAAAAATCGTTTTTTTTTACCTTTTTCGGCAGTTTATACTTTCAAGAATATCCTGTAAAAAATTCAAGGCCGTATCTCTATCATTGTATCTTGCAAAAATCGAGAGTTAAATCTTTAAACGCATTTTTCTTGCAATGAGATTTTTCAAATTTGCTGACATTGTAACTCAAAGAGCAATTATCCGATTGACTTGAAATTTGAACTGAGTACTCTTGAATATACTTACTCTGCAATGACGTAGGATATTTTTGATTGGATGAAAATTGACGATTTGGCATTGAAAAAATCGACCATTTTATAGGCAAGAAAAAATACTTTTTTTTATAACTACGCCATTTTGTTAGATTTTGATATTTTTCGAAAAACCTACGTCATTGTACAGGAAATACCTTCCAGTTTAACGACATTTTTTTTTTTCGCTTTCAGCAACTCAATCGGCCGGAATCATGTGAGCAGTGGAGGAACTTTTTTTTGGCGCCTCCGAAGGCAGCGCATAAGTCGCTTGGATCTCAATATTTTTCTATGAAAAAATGATGTAATATAGGTCAAATATAGCCAAATATATTCCCAATTTTTCGAAACATTTAATTGAGTACTTTTCTTCCAAAAAATTCCCGAAAATCACCCAAATTTTCAGCGTTCACACTGGTATAGCCCCTTAACAAACGTTCGCGTTATATCCGTAGCCTAAATGTGTCGGAGAAAATTTAACCAATGAAAAACGTAATTTTTATTGCGTTTGAACGATGCAAACATCAACACCATGAATGATGAATGATTGAAAAGTAAACGAGTGCACAGCAACCAGAACAAAATAAACTGTATACCGATGAAGCTTGCATTGCCAAATAAAACTCTATTTTCCTCCACCTGCTTTTACAACTCGTTGCGTTCGAGGACAAATATTCTGTTTTTTTTTTTCAAATCCCTGTTTTATTTTCAGAGATATAGAGGAATCAACATGAAAACGTGCAGAACGAGGATGTAATGTTGCGCAGCTCACTTGTCGATTCAGATGAATGCTATCGAAGAGAAGGATATAGAGAGGGATATTCAGGTACTGAGAGAGATGTAGAATCAGAGAGTTAGATCGAAGTCTGATTAATGCAGTTCAAACTTTCGTACACAGTATATCCATGTCCTCCAGAATCAAAGCTGTGCTTCCAGTGTATGTATGTACAGCTTTGCGTGTCGTATGCGTGTATGTGTGTGTACCTTCATGCATGTGCGTACATGTACGAAGTGTATAGGTTAGTTGCTCTGCGGCTAAATCCCATATTTGGTTACGCAGTTCAAACATCATGGCTTGTAGCAACGTCCCAATCGTCATTGCACAACGAGAAGTGAATAGAATCCTCTGGGAAAAAACTCATAAAAATATTTCGACAAACTCGTACCACCGAGCTTTAGGACCGAGGATATCCTTTTCATCTCGACCTGAATAAACATCCGCGCGTTCTTTTTCTTTTATTTTTTCGAATTTGGCTGCGAAAAGCGAATGATAAAATGCACAGTTGGCTGGATCAAGTGAGGAAAATACAAGTCAAGTGGACTTGAAGTGAAGTTCACTCGAGTAAGTTCTTGTAACAACTTCACAATCAAGTGAAGTTGTTACAAGAATTCGCGTAGGAAGGATCGACTGACAGCGTGTCAAACAGCCCCGTTACTCGGATGGGTGACCGCTTAGCCGCGCACACTACCGTGCGGAAGGCAGTTTTCCTGAGCTTTCGATAGTTCGGCAACTGAAACTCAGTGGAAATACCCGTGTAGAAATTTAATTCGGGAAAAACGTACTCCCTCTTATCTGCTTTTGCTGCATAATATCAGGCCATGGTCAGGCCTTCCAGCGTGAGTCAGATTCGGCATGTAACAGATCTTAGACCAGGCCCTGATCCGCCGTTTGTTTTTTTGGGAACTGATTAGCAACTGGACAGGGAAATAATCAAGGACTGGAAGGGCTTTTGGGGATCAACCCGAATAAAGTGTATCAGGTGGTACTCATACTTAGGGGAGAGGCTCCATATATCGGATACTTTCGTTTGAAATGGAAAAAAAGTAAACAATTGCTAAGACCTCCAAATTTTGCGATTTTATGATCTCCATGTCATATACAACAAGATGCTAATAATTATTTTACACATTACATTTGACTATATTGAGTTATATTATGTTTTACAAAAAAATGACGGGAATCAGGGTTTTCAAAAAAGTTGCTTATAATCCGATACATGATATAAGGGCCTAAACTCCATTTTTCTTATATCTGATATTAGGGGACTATTTCTATGTAAAATAAATCAAAACGTCTATTGCTTTTATTTTGTAATTATTATCAAACAATCAGTGTTTATAAGTTAATCGTTGATTAGGTAGGAACATTTTGGCACAAACGGGTATCCAATATTAGGCTCGATTAATCCTAGGACCCTAGACATGGGTAGCACAAACCCCACATTATTAGTGAGAAATGCTAACATCATTTTTCTTACTTTGTTCAGTCGCATTTTTCACGGTGATAAATTTATATTACATTTTTGTCGCAAAGCCTATTCCATTCGTCAGTTCTCAGGCGTACGATTTCAAAAAGAAAAATCTGTCTACGACAAACAGTTCCTTAACAGCGTTGATTTGAAGTGCTGGGTTGTGCGTAAACCCAGTGTAGGTTATTTGTTTTTTACAGATAGTGTAGGGTCCTAGGGTTGAGTATCCGATATTGATTTGATATGGCCGAATATGAATAGTAAAATGTTTGTAGATACTGCTTTTTTTGCGAACGTTATATATTTATTAAGTAAATTAAATGCTTCTGTTCATGTAAAATAACAAAAACATAAATCGTTTGGACTTACCTCAATGAAAACAACACTTTTTAACACAAAACATGTTTTTTCACACCGGCGAAAGATAACATCAGTCAACTGTTGTGCCATTTTTGTTGATAGGCAAGCAAAAGTGTTGCAGTAGCAACATCTCACGACTGGGTATTCAAACGATAGTTGTATAAAATGAAAAACAAATGTCACAATAGGAAAACTCGAGATAGTCCACTATCTGATATTAAGCAACTATCTGATATATGGTGCTTCTCCCGTATTATTTCACAAGTATCGCAAAATCATAAGGGTAAGTGCCCGCTGTGGCACTTCTGTACGCGATACAATAACAGGTCGAACTTTTATCCCCCTACAATGGTACCTTGCTTACGCGAAGCACTTCGTTTCAAGCCACCTAGTGGATTGTTGGCGAAATACATTCAGGTAATGTGTTCCCGGCCAGAACATCGATATTTCCTGACAAGACGACAGGGCGTTCAAAAACCACGAATGACCTGCGCTACTTTTTTGCCTCATTTTAATGAGGCTAATCGACAAGGTTACATGCTTATCATAAATACCGGGATATTACAAGAACTAATGATTTTAGCATAACGAATAGCCAAATTACAAATAATTATAAAGAATTTGGCTATTCATTATGCTAAAATCATTAGTTCTTGTAATATCCCGGTATTTATGATGAGCATGTAACCGTGTCGATTATCATCGATTAAATGAATGCTTTTAATGGTGAATAGAATGACAAGAAATGTATTAGTTTCATCCTAATCAATTGTAAATGTCTTTGATGGGGTAAAAAGCAAAGCAGCTTTACACAGTTCTTAAAGACAAGCTTCACTTTTCGAGACATGTCAATGTTTTGACCGCATACACATTACGTGAAGATGTACTTGCTCGCAACGTACCCCAGCCAGGAGATTGTAATTTCCAAACATAGAGGGTAAGCTGAAAAAACCAATTTTGCGATCTTCCCGGTTTGTTTCATGGGAGGACCCGATCAGGTAACTCAGACAAGGCAAGTGTGGTTGTGCCCGACATTAAGTAGGAAATGCCCGGTCACATTTCTTCACGGATAGCTGTCCGTATCGGCACAGGTTTTCCGCAATTTTCCTGTGCTCTCGTGCAAACGCGATACAGTACTCTGGCAGGTCCCAAAGAAATGGCGAATAGCAAGTGCATTCAAAGGAATATTGCAAATGTAAATATCCTTGGAGAGCCTGAATCCACATTGTCAGTAAGTCTTGTATCGTCATTGGAGGCGGAAAAATTGAAAGAGACTCTTCGTTGCATTCCAACAATGCCACCAACAATTCAATCTATCTCAGTTCTGACAAAGCCAGGTGCTTCTTTCCATCCCATACTTCCATAAGAATTATAAAGAATTAATAAATAGACTTGAAGTTGTAAACTTCAACTCTCGCAATGGCGAAAGAGACGGAGTGCGGAAAAGGATACGATAAGATATACGAAACGTGAGGAAGTTCGGATAGACCGGCTAATTTTCGCCATCACTTGGTAACAGGATCACGTTGACGCACCCGGGAACGCCAACGCGCACGTTCTCGCTTAAACCACCTAACTACACGATTTATCATACACGAACTTCATCCCTAGCAAAAAAAGAACATAATCCTAGAAAATATTCCTCCCACTGCATCGTCCAACGATGCTGCAAGGCCCGTTCCAAACAAAAAAATCGTTTTCCATTAACTCCAATGACTTTTCCAATCAGCTGCCAATTCCAACTTAGGTACATGTACCGGAGAAAAGTCTCCTTCGAAAATGACCCGTTCAGTTTCAATATTACCCGAGATCGCCAATAACCGCGCGTCGATGATCGAAGAGTTAATTGAGGTGATCTTTTTTAACGAAGTTAGTCAGGCCACGTTGCTCCGCCACAATTAAGGACCCTGTGTTGGCACCCTGGATGAATATCTATGCACACTATAGCACCATAATATCGATTCGCTTATCCAGCACGACGAAGGTTCCATTTTATGGAGCTTGATGGATCGGATAGCTCATCTCCATATTGTATATATTATTCATGAAAGAGGGGTATGATAAAGGCCGTAGGCGCCGCCGCACCTACAAGTCAATGGAAATTTGGTCCTGCTAGTCCTGATCGCTCGACCACCGAGCGCTCGGCGACCACCAACCCAACGAGCGCGTTTGCGTATCACCCCAATAACATAACCTTGATCTACTTCTTTCCTACTTTTGGCTGATGATTTTCGATCCAATTTTCTTCCTGCTCGTTCGGCAAATTCCGCGTATTGCTATATATTAGAGTGAAAATGGGAACACTGTTCGATAGGGATACGATATGTGCACCAATACGATCCATATCGACAAAATGACATTCAATTGGGAGATTGAAGTTTGGATTGTTGGAATGCAAGGGGAATTAAATCTCTTGAATCACCCAAGCTTCTTTTTGCAGATATTATTGTTAGCTACAAAAATCCCTCAACCCTCGATTTACACACCCACACGTGTATGTAAATATCGTTTTTCTTGCATCGTCCTAATATATTGTATGTTGACAACGCTTGCATCTTCGGAACGCAATGAAATTCAATTATTGCAATAGCCCAATTTTTTCCTGCCGATGTAGACTATAAAAACCCTTCGAACGTTTTGCTCGAAACGTCGTTATAAATGTACGAACTGAAGCTGCAAAAAAATAATTTGGATAATAACAAAAACTTAAGGGGAGATATACACCTAGATGGTCGAGGTCGAGGATTTAGAAGCTATGAACATTCCGTCGACCGTAGAAGGCCTACACTATGGGCCTGGTATCGATTATTCCATGTAAGTTGACAATTTTCATGATTTATTCATTCCCAAATTTTCAAACGCGTTTTTCTCAAAACCACGTTTTTCAAATCGGTACCCAAAATTTTTCGAAAACCAATCGACCAATTGCCTTGACGTTTTTTGTGGCTATTCTATACACCATTATCTAGTACTTGTCATAGGATTTTTTTTCCTTAGTTTTTGTTTTATAGGCAAACTGATAACTAATTTTTGACCCAAAAATCACTATTTATGTTCAAACGTCCGCCATTTTGTCATAAATCGATATTTTCAAAATCGGCTATGACAAGTACTAAATTATAGTATCTCATTTAATAATCTTTTTGATTTTTTTTTCAGATGATTTTTGAAGAAACGCCAGTGGGTATCGTGTACGCAGATTTTTTTACGACGCTCCAAGGATCATACAATATCCTTGTATATTTTTGATATTTTTAAATAAAGAAAATTAAACATATTTTTGAATGTATATACTTTTAGATAATTAAAACCCCAATCCGAAATTTCAAATAGTTTTCCTTGAAAAAATTCACAAAAATGACCGTTTTCCGGCTCCTAGGAGTATATCTCCTCTTAAGAAATAAAAAAAAAACACTTCCCGTGACATTTTAACGATGCGGTTTTGACGGCGCGAATCCGTATACAAAAACCTGATAAAAATGGGCAATCGAGGGCTAATGAGGGCGATATATAGGTGCATAGAGCGGATGCCGCGTGCACCGTGTTACGTATTGCATAAATTAATTGACAAAATGCACATCGCGTATGGCCGTATATCGGTCGCGTAGGATTCTCGCGGAATTTACATTTCGAATGTGCACGATGCATATTAATGGCGAATCGCGAAGAGAGACAGAGAGAGCGAGAGAGAGAGAGAGAGAGAGAGAGAGAGAGAGAGAGAGAGAGAGAGAGGGGGAGGGAGAGGGAGAGAGAGAGAAACAGAGAGAAGGGAAGGGAGGGGGAAAGAGAGGAGAGAAAGAGAAGGGGGATAAAAGGATCAAAATTAACAGGTGCATAGTATATAAAATGCAGTATGCAAACAAGTGTTGTAAAACTGTTGCATTTCACATTACTGTAACGCGTATTTAATATTGCCATAACACGTTTATACCCTAATTTATTAAGCCAATCCCCCGGACTCTCGCCTAATGTGAGAGTGAAACGTAACTAACTAAAAAGTAATTGTACTTAAGTATAACTACAATAATTAATTACATATGATAAGCAGGGCAAACAATATTCTACTGAAGGGGAGAGATCCCTTCAGGCAGTCGAAAATAAGATAATTTTATTTATAGTTTTATTTTAGTTATAGAAACATTATATTACACATTATTACACCTTTTAATTTCCCACAAAATTGTTTTTTTGTAATATAGAAAAATACTGGATGTACGACACTTGCTCGAAACATAATTGTCACCTGAGTTGTTCCATAGCGTACAGCCTAGCGTCTAGTGAATTAATCTGAAACATCAGAGCCAAGAAATTTTAGGTCTCTGAGACGCACACGCTCTATATGCGAACCTAAGGTTTCTGGAAAGTTATTTTAAAAAACGACTTTTTCATTGACAAATACCACAGTAAAAATTTCATGAGAAGTAGAATATTTTTTTCAAAAACGTACTATTTTTCGCATTTTCACTTGGCTTTGGATTTTTAAGGTTCACATAGAGCGTGTGGGTCAAGAAATTTGAAACTTCGTGGCTCTGATGCTCCAGATCAATGCACCAGACGCTAGGTAATACGCCTTGCGACAACACACATCAAGCGGAAACCGTCTCTGAAGTAAGTGTCATACAGCCACCATTTTTTTTTAATGAAAAAAATCGGTAAATTTAACGACGTAATAATATGTACATAAAGTTTTAGTTTTGTAGAATAAATAGTTCCGACACAAAAAAAATTGGTATATTTGCTTATTTTCGGCCGCCTAAAGGGACCTTCCTCCTTAACTATAAGTGTCGGTACCCAATTACTGAAACATATTTATTAAATATATTTTCTAAGTGAATATTATAAGTATAGCAATATAGTAAGTGCCTAGCAATCAGATTATTATTACTAGTATTATCACTATTAATTATCGAGTATTATAATTATTACTACTAATATTACGGTTATTAATACTTTTATAACTATAAATAAATAAGTAAATTTAAAACAAACATTATTATTATTACTATTACTGCTATAAATTATTACCATTAATTACTACCCTTATTAATTACCATTTATTATTACTATTATTACTAAATGATCAATGTCTCGCACTTACTGCATCTCGAATTGGAGAGCTTTGTTTAAAATTGCAAGGGCTCACACTGACGAGTGTCCTATCGAGGCAACTCTTCGAACGAATTCAACATCGCTCAGCCAAGAGAACGATTGATGAAATAATACGCGAGTTTTAATGAGGGCCCCGCAGGCAAAAGAGATTCAAAGAATAAAACTTGGGCGACGTGATCAAATGGAAATATAATGCATATAAATACGGTACAAAAGAGGTTCAGACAGGCAAATACACCTCGACGAGGAAAATCATAATGGGCAATTACGAAACGAAGAGATGCTCCATATAAAAGAGATACTACAGCCATGTGCATTACAATTATTCATGAGAATCTCGTCGAATCGAGAAGGAAGAGACACAACAAACGAGAGTAATTCGATCCGACTGCAGAGACGTCCGACCGGTTTGTATCCGGTCGATTGACGTGACTAAATTGATGGACCGAGCGGAATATTCGTGCACCTGTATGCGACTCTGCCGGCAAAATTCGTATGACTTTGTCAAGTGACTACTGGTGAGACCTATACCAACCTATATTTCAAATTACTACACCGGCTTTTTAAATGAGTTTAAATTCCATAGTAAGTGTCGTTAGCAGATGATACTAAAATTTGCATCGTTGGACCGCAACGAAAGTTCCGCAGTCTAATTTTTTTTTACACATTTAGGCCTCCAAAATCGCTTGAACTTTTTTAGGATTCTTTTTAGAGATCTTCAGCCCAAATATATAAGGAATCTTTTTTGATGATAATAAAAATGAGGCAATAAAAAAAAATTCGTTGCATCCCAACCATACAAACTTCAACATCGTCGTTAGCAGTTCATTTAAGGAGGGAGGTCTAGTTAGAATTTTCAAAAAATCGATTTTTTTTTTTCATTTTCTAAAAGTATAATATCTTACAAGTGTTTGAGCCATATAAAGTAAACAGGTAGCGTACTCAAAACTTTAAACTCGTTTTTCTCAAAACCATGTTTTCGAAGTCGGTGATCAATGTAACTCGAAAACGGCTTTACCGATCGGGTTGAAATTTATATCACTTCTTCTATACATAATTTTCCTCCGGATGAACGAAGGATTTTTTTTTTGGACACTTATTTTTTTTTTATAGTCAATTTTTGTGAGTGAAATTTTGGTCAAAACAACACTTTTGACTTTCAACGTCCACCATTTTGTGAAAAATGGAAATTTTTCAAAACCCTTCGTTCAACCGGAGCATTATATCATTAACTAAAGATTCCCCCCTGTTTTGTTGGTTTCTGATAATCCGTCACAGCGTGAGAGTGATCACCGCAAAATCTGTTTTTTTTGCAGCGTCCTCGGCCAGTGATACGTATCGGCTTATTTTGAAACATATTTCTTTAAAAAAATTATAATGTTTACATTAAATATATATCTTTTAAACGGAAGAACTTTTGTTGTAAATTGTTGTATCGTTTGGCCGAAAAAAATCGGAAAAAAGGCCTTTTTTTAACGTTCCAACTAGACCTCACTCCTTAAGGCCACTCTAGAGGCCGAAAAAATAGGCTTTTTGGTGATTTCTTTTTCAGAAAAATTACAAAATAAATCGAGATTAGAAAAAAGGGTGTTTATCATACATATCAGTGACTGTATACAATAATTTTTTTGAAACGATTAATTTCAAAATGGCGGCTGTGCAGCGCTTATCTGAAAACTGCATTTTTTAAGTTGGCCGGAAACATAACTCAGACAATTTTCAACCGATTCACTTGAAATGTTGAATATATCTTGAAAAATACATTGTCTGTGGAAGTACGTAGGATTTTTTGTATATTGCATAGTTCATTTGTTATTAACAATTATCTCACGATTTTTTACGCAAATTTTTGGAAAGTGAAACATTATGTCAGATAATTGTTAATAACAAATTAACTATGCAATATAAAAAAAATCCTACGTACTTCCATAGACAATTTATGTTTCAAGATATATTCAACATTTCAAGTGAATCGGTTGAAAGTTGTCTGAGTTATGTGTCCGACCAACTTAAAAAATGCAGTTTTGAGATAAGCGCTGCACAGCCGCCATTTTGAAATTAAACGCTTCAAAAAAATTATCGTGTACAGTCACTGATATGTATGATAAACACCCTTTTTTATAATCTCGATTTATTTTGTAGTTTTTCTGAAAAGAAAATCTCCCCTAAAAGCCTATTTTTCGGCCTCTAGAGTGGCCGTAACCCCTTATGCCATTTTTCTTTGTTTATTTTTTATTATTTGCTGACTTATCAGTTGATTCAGTGATATGTCGCCAGCACCAAAGCCGAGACAAGCTCGTTCGCACTACCCTAATATATTTTGTTATAGATGCGGAGAGTATGTTATTGAAAAATGTATAAAAACGCTTACAGATTTCGGGAATAGTGTTTTTTTTGCTTATTTCGGGATAGAAATAAAGGATGAAGGTCAAGGCGCAGAAAATCTTGGTTTTTTCAGCTCCTCAAAAACCATGGGACTTTTACTAAACTGAAATTCCAGCATATAGTAGGACACGATCTGAGCTATCGGCAGTTGCAGGATTATCCATTCATAACAGGACGCACTGTATATGTGGTTTTCTCAAAAGTACCACAATTTTCATTGTCAAGTTTTCATTCATCATGGAATATTCCGTTGCCAATCGTTGGACCAAGGAATCGTTCTTATATAAGTATTTTTTGGGGTCCGGAACATACTGCCATAAAATGAAATAATGAAAATGAACCGAGCGCAGCCATCTTTTCATTTGACGTGGAACGCCCTTTATATATGTTGCGAACGACAACATTTGTTACGCGAAACGAAAGAGAGAGAGCGGGATGAGTAACCTGAACTCTGATAATCGCGTTAGCGATGTTCACGACCGGTAGCAACCCATTTACATGGGCTATGTATCGTTCGTTCCACGCCCTATCAACCCCGCCACGGTCCCCTAGCGACCCTGACTGACGTAGTGTGCCACAAAAAATTCGTGTTCAATATCACAATACAATATTCCGATTACTCCATATACATATGCGTGTATGTCTGGATGCCATTGGCGAAAGTAAAAAGTGAATGAAAAAATCCAATATATCGTTTTATCATATATTCATATATGTGAGTATACGATGAACATTCATCGGTGGTCGTATGATGTGTGATGATGTTGAAGTTTGAAGCGTTGGAATGCAACGAAAGTTAACTTTTCTTCGATTGCTCGCGTTTTTCTTTCGCGGCCTTAGGGTAGGAAAATCACTCAAATGGTGTTTCCTATCTTAAGCAGAGATATACAATTAGATGGTCGAGGTCGCGGATTTAGAAGCTATGAACATTCCGTCGACCGTAGAAGACCTACACTACGGGCCTGGTATCGATAACTCCATGTAAGTTGACAAATTTCATGATTTATTCATTCCCAAATTTTCAAACGCGTTTTTCTCAAAACCACGTTTTTCAAATCGGTACCCAAAATTTCTCGAAAACCAATGAACCGATTGCCTTGAGGTTTTTTGTGTTTATTGTATACATCATTATCTAGTACTTATCATAGGATTTTTTTTCCGTTACTTAGTTTTTGTTTTATAGGCAAAATGATAACTAATTTTTGGCCCAAAAATCACTATTTATGTTAAAACGTCCGCCATTTTGTCATAAATCGATATTTTCAAAATCGGCTATGACAAGTACTAGATTATAGTATCTAATTTAATAATCTTTTTGGTTTTTTTTTCAGATGATTTTTGCAGAAACGCCAGTGGGTACCGTATACGCAGATTTTTTTACGACGCTCCAAGGATCCTACAATATCCTTGTATATTTTTGATATTTTCAAATGAAGAAAATTAAACATATTTTTGAATATATATACTTTTAGATAATTAAGACCTCAATCCGAAATTTCAAATAGTTTTCCTTGAAAAAATTCACAAAAATGACTTTTTTTCCGGCTCCTAGGTGTATATCTCCCCTTAAGCAGAGATCTACGACCTCAACCAATGAAAAAAAAGTTAGATTGTAATAGAAAGGAAAAATTGAAAAAATAAAAGAGAACTTACGTTGTATAACGATGGCGTTGAAGTTTGCATTGCTGGAATGCAACAAAAGTTTTCTTCCAGTTGTTTTTGCATTTCTTCATTTTGATCATGATCTATCATTTTTGATAGAGTGAGTTCGTGGATCTCTGACGGAGATAAGAAAACACGTTTGGGTTATTTTCGAACCCTAAATCGGCGAAATAAATGTAAGCAGCAGAATAAAAATTAACATTCGTTGCATTTCAACGTCACAAACTTCAACATCTCGTATAGGGTAAAGCCACCAAAGAATACGCACTTTACAAACTTTTGTTTCTATAAAAATCAATTTTAATAATACACTCTGGACTTCCAATTAAATTGAGCTTTGGTTATTTAGAAACACTATTTTTAATATAAATTTTATGTAACAAGATCGAAAAATATTTTTCAAAGCTTAAACTTAGAACTAGACCCGTGCGCATTCTTTGAGTGCGTACTCTTACCAAATACGTGGTTTTAGTCTATGCTCACTATAATTTTCGTAAGCAAGCAAAACAGCAACATAACTTCTGAATAAAAACAAAATTTGGATCCCAAATTTCAGTATCATAACATTCGTTGGGTGCAAATTAATCGCAAATCTTACAAAACGTGTTTAAATATGCAAAAAATAAAATCAAACATATAAAAATTCTATTATTAGTTATAAAATTATAAATAAATGCCTTAACGAAGCGAGTTGTTGTCCAACACATTGACATGACATATGCCACTATCACGTTAGGTGCTGTTGCCAACACAAGAAAAAATAAAACAACTAAAAGCACTGCGGACTCTTGGGTAGCGCGCACTCTTTGGTGGCTCTACTCTAACATTGAGCGAATTGATTGTGAGTTAATAGTACAACACTTCGAATTCTATCGTTTCAGGTAATACCATTGTTTCGGAGGATTATAATATATGAACACAGGAATGTATGAGAAAAAATAATAAATACATAAAAAAAAAAGAATAATAAATGAATATAAAACTTAATGCATTTTTAGATAATTATTACGATTTTCCAAAGGTGGTGTCGAATAATTATTGAATTTTCAAATTCTGAGAAATAAACTGTGATAATTCAAAGTACATTATCTAAATAATATATTTTGATTTATCGCAATTTATAGCATTATTGCAACATCTTTCACATCGAGTATCGAAAAAGATCTATGAGTTTCAGAAGATGTTTCACTGCTTACTATTGCGATTGGATTTACTTTTTTCGAAAATTATGAAAATATCTTCTCATGATTTTGTATAATCGAAATTTCTGATTTTTTGCTTTTTCGCAATATACTTATGTGAAAAAAGTTTCGAAAATATGTCGATATCGAAAAAAAATTGGGTTCGATTCGGGATGGAATAGTCCATACAAAAGAGACATACAGTACGTCTGGAATTAGCCGTCTATACTTGACCTAAGAGTGATGTGTGTGTGTGTGTGTGTGTGTGTGTGTGTGTGTGTGTGTGTGTGTGTGTGTGTGTGTGTGTGTGTGTGTGTGTGTGTGTGTTCGTGTGTGTGTGTGTGTGTGTGTGTGTGTGTGTGTTCGTGTGTGTGTGTGTGTGTGTCACACAGTACATATGATAATGGGCATCACGGCGTGAAAAGCTGTAATAATGAAACCTCCTCTCCTTTCTCCCCTTTAATTTTCACACTATATCACTGGGCGCCTCTCTTCCTTAACAGCAACTCCTTTGCCCCTCATTTCGTTTGGTAAATTGTCTCTACGTTTAGTCCAAGGCAAAAACGGAAAGCGAAACCGAAATAATGAGACCTGTGACTTTTCTCTCTGTTTTGCGATCACAAAACACGAAATGAGAAGGTCTTTACACTTAACAACGTCCAGTTTTATTTCCTTTCGGGTACATTTGCGCATTGGTTGTGTTGTTTCGGATGGAAAAAATACGCGGCAAATGCCCTGCCACGTGTGCATGTGTGTGGAACGATATTGCGACATTAGGCAGGATGACACGTCCCTATTTCGATGACGTTGAAGTTTGCATAGTTGGAATGCAACGACAGTTATATTTGCAAATTGCGAATTTTTTTGCCGATTTAGGCTTCGAAATGACTCCAACGTTTTCACGTATTCTTATGGGAAATGTTCGACCGCAATTCGCAAAAGAAACTGGATAGTGATAAAGAAATTGAAAGTGACAGAAAAACATGCAACGATTACTAGGGTACACCGACCAGTGAATGGACGAAGACCAGTGAATGGACGAAAACTGATTCATATTTAGAATTAGTAAAGAATAGGGGGCGTCCATTAATGACGTGAGGCGTTTAGGGGGGGGAGGGGGTCGAGCGAAATCTCACCCAATCTCACGTGAGGGAGAGGGGGGCTTCGGCAAATATCACGTAATTTTAGTAGTTTTAGTAATTTTAGTAATGACGTAATTTTTATCACGTAGAGAGAGTCTCCCTACTACTTTACATGGTGGAGTTAATGGTACTACAACCGCAGTTACTTCTACTACAATTTATTTTCCGTGAACGTATGCATTTTGAAAAATCTCACGTGAGATTAGGGGAGGGGGGAGGGGGTCGAGCTAAATCTCACGACATCTCACCAGGGGGAGAGGGGAGGTCGAAAAATCGCCAAAATCACCTCACGTAATTAATGGATGCCCCCATATGAATTGTCGATAAAAACTCGAATTATTAAAGATTAGCGAAAAAAAATCACAGATGTCGTTAAAACGGATTTCTCAGTTTAATATCGAATTTTGACGCCACTCGGAATTTTTCTAGTTTATGGTACTTGCACAGCGCGAAACTTACGCTAAGTACTACTTTCATTGCTCGAGATTGAATGAATTTTTTATATTTCGCAATTTTTTAAACCAAATTAGTGATAAAAGGTCAGAATTAGACATGTTTATTCACTGGTGCTGCATTCTTAGCCTCTTTCCAGTGAATGGACATATGGACTCTGTTCTGATAATTCTCAGAGTAGAACATTTAACTCGTCTGCCGAAAATTGTACAATTAATTACTGTTAAAAGATGACAAATTACGTACCATTAAATATTGACATAGAATAATTTCATTCATTTTTGAAATGTTGACAGAATTACATTTTTTATTTCTCTGCCGAAAAAAAAAACTGGTATTTTTTTGAGAATGTTACGTATGTATGTATAAAAATGTTCGTTTTTGTGCATAACAGTGATCTCCAAATCTAGCATTGAATAAAAAATACATAATTTATAGTTATCCTTTACAGCGGTCATCTATACTACGCGTCCATTTACCGGCGGTCGAGTGTCCATTTACTGGTAATTTCGTCCTTTCACTGACGATTTGGTCATTTCGCTACTCATTTATCAATTCCTCCAATATTATTTCATGCATTTAATTTGAATATTGTTTTCTACTATCAGAATAATATGTTTTCTCAGCTAGATCATTTGAAAAAATAGTTTTCATAATATTTTCATAGTATTTAATAATATTTTCATTTTATTAGTGTCGTTATCCGTCCATTCACTGGTCGCGGTTTATGATGTTGAAGTTTGCAACGGAAATTGTTTTGTACTTATTTATTCTCCACTGTTGCGACCAAGAGCGGATTTCCTTTTCGGCATTGTGAAAACGTTAAATTAATCTCTGTGATATTCAAGTACGTAAGTAACATCGTCTGATCACGAAAAGAGAAACAGTGGAGTCGACGTGTCGAGTGGAATGCGTGGGGGCGCGCATTCGCTCTCCGATGTTTTCGCTGTTAAAATTTTCTTTCAACGAGTCTGACATTTTTGTTCGCTGATCAATATTAAGGGTGAAGTGTTAGCCACAATCTTAGATTAAATTTTTTATTGAATATATGTTATTGTGTACAGTATACCGAGTCTTCACGAATCTTTTTCAATTCTTTAACCACCAAACACCAGAGATAAAAAAGATTTAATGTTTGTACGTCTGACATTTTTGTTCGGCATTTTTGTTGACTGCCCCGCAATAAACTACCGTAATGGTACCGTAGCCTATAACCTGCACCGGAAAATACGCCACACACTGGTGAAAACCGCATCAAGATCGAACCATTGGTTCGGAAGTTTATCCGGGACAGACAGAAAACGGACTTTCATGTATAGACATAGAAAACGAAAATAAATGTTTACTGTTATCTAAAATATGTTCCGATAAAGTTAGGTTGTAGGCCTCTAATAAAGATCTTCAAAAAAGTTTTCCGTAACTTTAATTTGCCATAAAAATCTGAAATTAGAAAAAAAAATTCGTTGCATTCCAACGATGCAAACTTCAATATCATGAACGGTTTACCCTACGCGGCGCATAGAAGAGTATTTTAAAGAAAAAATCGATCAAAAGTCGATTACTATAATTTAGTTAAAATCTACTACAAAGTATTCATCATTAAAGCTTAGTAAGTATTACATTACTAAACGAACTTTTCAATAACGGCCCATCCTTCCTCCAACCGAGACAGCAGTCAGAACTTTCTCAATGTGCGACGCGCTTATTTTTATTCTCAGTGCTCCTGTTAAAACGTTATCTTTCAACCGTGATTTTCAGTTTGTGTGCGGTGATATTTTAATGCAGCCATCATGAATATTGAAGAGGAAGATACGTACTTCAATTAAGAATATTTATTTTGCGCATTGTACTTGATAAAGTGACATTTCTCATCATATACATTCCAGAATAAAAATGTAACGTGTTTTCATGTAAAAACTAAATTCAAAAGGGGTTTTGTACATCCGTTAAGCCGAGTTAACTTATGATTTTGTGCGTAACGTGAAGTTTAGTTATTCTTGATAATGTTTTTGAAAATAAACATTCCGCATGTATCCGCCATTTTTTGTTTTATTCTATTAACCCTCGAACTGAGACTATTTTTCGGCACCGTCGAATGGAATCATTAGCGTTCGCGACATGTTTACAAACCTTAAATGTTCCAAAAAATTCTGAAAAATGCATAGGTTTTCTTCGTGTTTTCAACTATAGGTTCAATAAATAAAAATGTCATAACATTAATTTTGAATTGTTAATTTCATTGTTTGAAAAAATGCAGGAAATGGACCGTAATGTTAAAAATTCATCATTTTTTTTTAAGTAACTTCTTTTCAAATATCCTTTAAGTTATTTTAACTTGAGATAATGTACTTTCAGAAAAAAATATGGCAGGCGTCCCGAATTCATAAAGGGTATTTATTTTAAGGGTTGAATATCGCTATTTAGTATGGACACTTATAGAACATAAAATTGATAATAAATATAAAATATTGATGGATAAATTGAAAAGTTTTCGGATCGGGAAACTCATCGCACTCCTCTTCCCCTTCCTGATGATCTTTTTCGATATAATCTTTATCCTCAGAGTTTTCCCCGCCAAAATATTCCACTTGTTTGCGAGGACGAAGTAATGCACTAACCTCTTCGCTAGTTCTCACATTCATTTTCACTTTTATTTACTTAACACCTTCATCAAAATTTATATTTTTAATCAAAAAACATAATTATCGAGAAAAAACATAATTATAGAGAAAAATTAAACCTTTTTAAACCTAAAAAGTAAACCTTTCTCCAATGAGACGTTACAACTCTTGCTACCGGAAACGTTGGAAGTAACGTCAACACAGACCAATAATGAAGACGTGGATGGATCTAGTGAATACGAATCTAATTAATATAATTTTGTGAAATCTATTTTTGCAAACCTTTTTTTTAACATTTCATGCGTGGCCGATCGTTTTAAATACAATATAACGACCCTAAACTGCTTTTCATTACATGTCCAATCGATAAAAATCACAAAATAATTTTGAGCAACTTTCGAGGTGAAATACTCCTCTGTGCGGCGGTGCGAATGGTTTTATTTTTATTTTCATGATCTACATTATTTTCTTGCCAGTTTTTGGTTGTAGATTTCCGACAAGGATATTGAAAAATGTTTGACAGATTTTCTTAGCCCAAATTCGTGAAAAAGGTATTTAGGCAATTAAGAAAAATCAAAAGGTTCGGGGGTGCGCTTCAACGATGCAAGCTTCACGTTAAGATTGTCGTCAGTGCTATTAGTATGATTGGATTTTATAGACGGTAGAATTATTTCTACTTTTAGTGGCTTGGGCAATCAAGTGGTTCGGTCGCATCAGGGATAATTTTAACCGAGAATTTTGCTTCCCCATTGTTAGTGAATCAGCATTGAGGAGGTGTTGAAGTTTGCATCGTTGGAATGCCACAAAAATTCTACAGAGAATTTTAATTTTGGTTACTTCTCCTCTTATGGAAAATCCTTTTTCACATATTTATATTTTACATCTTCGAATAATTGTTTTTAAATACAATTAAGGGATTTTGAGCACATTTAGCCGAAGGAATTAAAAATAATTTTTTTCATTGAGCTCCAACGATGCAAACTTCAATCTCGTAAGGATGAATGGGAGCCTTGCAAAATGTTGACGTGGCGATGGAAGTTAGGTGCATTGTTAGTTCGTTCGTTGCGAGTCTGCACGCAATATTTGGGATCGATCCGATAGCGTTGAATAATTATAAACTTTTAATTTGCGGTAGGTTTGCACGCGTTCTTATGGGACGTTGGCTTACTCTCACAATCAGATACGATGAGAAGCATACAGTCGAACCTCGCTATAACGAAATCCTTGATATAACGAAGATTTGTCCATTCCCTTCCGATAGACACCCGAAACCATGATACAATGACATAAGCATATACATTATGCTCTAATTGCTAATTGCTTGTAGAAAATTATCTAAATTAAACCTGTCTTTCTTTAAAAAAAGATATCCCCACATTTATTGTACTAATGGATTTTTTTAAAGAACATGTTCGAGAACATGACTTCGGTATAACATAACCTCAATATAACGAAAACTCGACATAACGAACGTCCCTTGAGATTCGTTATATTGAGGTTCGACTGTACCGGGAAAAGGGGGCCGGGTTGCAATTCCGGACTTTGAATGCTCCGACGGTTTAAAATTCCGCACTTTAATATTCCGAAATTCAAGATGAGACCGGGTTGAAAATCTGAATTTTGAATGATCAGAACGCTCAAAACTCCGAAAGAATACTACCTCGAAAGAATTTTACACGACAGACCGAAACTCCGAAAATCTGAACACCGTCAAAATAATTCGGCTATGGAAGTTTTTGAAGTTTCAAAATTTTCAATAAATCCACGAATTATTTCAAGATTTTTTTTTTATTGAGAAGTGAGATTGCGTCAATTTTCAAATTTGTCTAGACAATGTTATACGTTCTACATCATTTAGAGTCAACTGTGTAGACTTTCACTGGCATCATCTTGACATGGGGGCCGGATTCAAATTCCGAACTTTGAATGCGCCGACGGTTTAAAATGCCTACTCTTAATGTTCCGAAATTACAAGGTTCGTCAAGATGATGCCAGCGAAAGTCTACACAGTTGACTGTAAATTATGTAGAAAGTATAACATTGTCTAGACAAATTTCAAAATTGACAAATAATCACTATTTAATAAAAAAAAGTCTTGTTGTTATACTGAACGTACATTTTTTATTTTTATTTTCAGACGACCCACCTACACCGATTGGCCATGCAGCAACGCGGCACGGTGTTTAAGGGGTTTGGCTACTGTGAAAATGACGAACGATCTTTCGTCACTTATTATTACAACAATAGAACTGCTAGTGAAATTTCAAACGTGTTTTCCTCGAAACTATATTTTTCAAAACGGTGCAAACGATTTCTCGACATCTACTGAACGGATTCACTTGAAATTTGGTATAATTATTCAGTATAGTAGTAGTTAAGTCTTGATCGACGTTTTTCTTCTTAACATTTTTCTTTCATTAGTTAAACAATAATGATGTAATTCTTCTTCGAAATATCGAAGAAAACAATCAAAAATGTTTTTTTGACTATTGAAACACAATAACAAAAAAAGCACGACCAAGTCTTAGCCGATATTATCTATTTTAAGAAAAAAATACTCGTTTCGTTCTTTCAGATCAACCTGGTAGCCAAAATCAAGTACCTCACGTTTAAAGGTTCTTCACAAGATTGTTTATAACTTCTTGGATTATTGATATTTTCTAATGAAATTTCGCACACAACTTTGTGGTTGTACATGCGAATAAATTTCGAAACAATTTTTCGATCATCTTATTTATTCCTCAAATTTGATTTTGATTTTAATAATCCTGATTTTCGGCTCGTTGCAGTACCCCTCAAATAATTATAAATTGATTGATTATCAATATTTTTCGATAAAAAATCTCTATCATCAGAAAGATGATCGAATCCAATTGAGGCCCAATCGACGCTTTTTGGGCCTTAAGCAGACCCTTTACATTTTTTGCATGGTTAATTTATGTATAGAATAGAATTCTTTGGAAATTTCACAATCGTTCACTCCATGATTATAATGTAATTAATGACGTTGAAGTTTACATTGTTGGCATGCAACGATTTTTTTGGCTTAATTTTTCATTTCTTTATTCTTATTATATGTTTTTTTATATGACTTTTTTTGTCGATTTGAGGTCACGAATCTTTAATGAAAGGATGTGAGACGTTTGAGTGATTTTCGAAGCCTAAAGCGGCAACGAAAGAAATTAGCAATTAAAATCAACTAATTTTCGTTAATTCCAACGATGCAAACTACAGCGTCATTGTAATTAATCATAGCGTACTGACATTCTGCTCGTTTTCTCGTTCGGTTCTCCCTCGCATGTGACAGTTGAGTGGCTACAAAATTGCGGCGTTCGTGAGGCGCGGCATTATCACTGTCGAGAGTATTGCCCTGATGAAGTTAAATATTATCCAGCACAGGTTTAATCGTCGAAAACCTTTACCCGAAAATTTTAATCTCGGTCTGTATATTACTAGTACAGTCACGCTGTATATTGGAATCGGAGAAATGTAGAAGAAGGCTACTTTTTTGACCGGTGATTTTATGGATGCCGCGGGTGCTAAATCCAAGTTTACCTAAAAATCGGGGTGTAGGGTTTTTTAGGGGATGAAGGGGGATGGGGGTGGATTAATGCCAAACTACAACCCCCACGAGGTCGACGCCGGGAGACAAAATGTTCAGAAAAATCCGGGCTTTATTTTTGTCCACAGCGCCGAAGTCGTGGAAGTACAATTTGGGGTTGAAAAAGAGGGGAGAAATTTAGAAAAATCAGTTTTAATTCGATAACTCTTTAGGACAAATTCATAAAATTTTTGTTCAAATGGGAACGTTGTAGCCCTTGAAAAGACGCGTCGATCGAGTATGCGATCATGCCTCTCCAATAATATTTTCAGCCCAAAAAAATGGTTAAAGTATTTGAAAAAAATTGTTTATCGAATAACTCGAAAACAATCGATTTTTCGGGAATGGTTTAAATGTACGAAATGTAGAGAATAATTTACTCTATGTTTTTCTTTCTATGGACCACCCTTGAATTTTACTTTTTCCAACCCCTCTCGGGGCTTGAAAACTCAAAATGAAATTCTGCGGAAACTATGGACCGAAAATAAAGAGATACGAGTTTGGCGCTGTGAACAAAAATGTAACTGAGGGTTCAAGCTACAAATTGTTCCACGGCGGCGAATTCGTGCGGTCAATAATTTTCCCCGAAATTCATTTTGATTTTTTCAACCCCCGATAGGGATTGGAAAATCAAAATTCAAGGGTGGTCCATAGACACGAAAATATAGAGAAAACTATTATTTACATTTCGTACATTTAAACCATGCCCGAAAAATTGATTGTTTTTGAGTAATTCAATGAACAATTTTTTTTCGGTATTTTAACAATTTTTTAGGGGGTGAAGATATTATCGGAGAGTGATGATCAAATACTCTATCGATGCGTCTTTTCAAGGGCTACAACTTTCCCATTTGAACGAAAAGTGTACGAATTTTTCCTAAAGGGTTATTGAATTAAAACTGATTTTTCAAAATTTCACCCAACTTTTTCACCCCCAAAATGTACTTCCACGACATCGGCGCTGTGGACAAAACTGAAGCCTGGATTTTTCTGAATATTTTGTCTCACGGCGCCAACCTCGTAGGGGTTGTAGTAGCCAAAAAATTGGTCTTCTAATTTTTTCGATTACGGGGTTTTTCAGCGACAGCACGACTGTACTATACGCCACTTCCGACTGACTTTACTTTACATCTGGGTCATACATTGAAAATTTCAAATACCGGTTACTGCGTATGCCTGCGATCGTATTTCGTATGAATCCTCGAATACTTGGGGAATTCATTTGGGTCGTAATATTTGGTTGTATACAAGCAATTAGGAAACTGAAAAAAATAAGAACAAGACTAAACATTTGGGAAGCTGAAAAAATTCCGAGTCAAAACGAAATGGCAATTGATTTTTATTGTTTCTAAATTCCATTTTCTTTTAATTTCAATTTAAATTTAATTTTCTCATCATCTTTAATTGTAATTTACCTTTGTTCAAATTTTAATTTAAATGTAATTTTCTGTCAATTAAAATTTCAATTTAATTTTCTTCCAATTTTAATTTGAATTCAATATTCTTCTAATTTCATTTTCGTTTCTTTCCATATAATTTAATTTTGCCAAAATGAAGATAAAATCTGTCGAAATAAATGTCCCGACTAGGTCATTGTACCCACGTGTATGGATGATTGTTAAAAACAAAAGATGAGAAGAGTCACTCACATTGCCGGTGATATTTCCATGTTCCGATGGTCACCTCCGCACGCTCGACCGCCCTACATGTATAGATATCTCCGTCTCCCGCTATCACGATATCTCTCTCTCTCTCTCTCTCTCTCTCTCTCTCTCTCTCTCTCTCTCTCTCTCTCTCTCTCTCTCTCTCTCTCCCTCACTCGACGGAACGTAGTACCGAATCACTCGAAGCAGAAAAAATGTTCTCTCCTTCGTCCTCTAATGCGCGTTTTCGGGACCGTCGAACTCGATTGAATTGAAAACTTTTTCCCTGCGCGATAAAACTCACTTCGCGAGTCCTCCGCCCGTGGCGCGTTTCACAACAAACAAAATATAACTTGCCGGCGATTGCTTTTCAACGTAAAAATAATGAGATAAAAAGTGAAAATAACGCGACGGTAACCGGCGCAAAACAGCGCCACGGACTCGTCGCTATTTTGGCCAACAAATGTCGAGGAGAAAAACAACAACTTCACCACAACAATATCACTGCGTACCGCGTCAACTTCGAACAAACACTCGACCTATTCACAAACCTCATTCTCGTTATCTTTCGTGTTGACTTCGTTATTTCTGAATAATGTTATGAATAATAAATTGTAAAAAACCAAATTGCGGGTTTGCGTGAATAGCGAATGATTATGAGGATGCTGCATTTATTTGGTTACCACCGTCGACCCGGTTGTTTTCCGGATGAAACGGCGGTCCTCAAGATGCACCGAGAACACGTAGAAAAGCGACCCGGCTGACGCGCGATTCGCGACTGACGAGTGGGGGAGTACGAAAGCTCCAATGCACTGGCGAAGAGCTTCCTCCACCACCCGCGCCTTCTGGCGCTGCTGTCGCTCGCCGGCCGGCGACGCTTCGCGCGGCCCGCGGCCCAGCGAGGGCGAGCCGAGGGAGGAGCAGTCATCTGTGCAGCAAATCGAAGGGACGAAAACCCTGACAACCAAACTACGTAAAACCGTGGTAGACTCCAGCTTCTATGAATGAATGAACCCCAACCCTTGGAACTACGCTCTCTTCATATACATAATCCATTTTCTTTTCTCTCTCGCTCTCTTTTTTTTCGAACGCTATTTCCCGGGGGGTTGCTTCGATGTATCTAGCGGGGCGCGCGCGCCCACCCGAACGACCGATTGCACAATAGGCTGTGTATCAAAAATCCCCAAATATTCACGAGCACGGTGAATACCGAGGAAAAAATGGGACGATGAAAAAAATTTGCCTAAGGCGAGTAAACTCCCCCAAGAGCTACGCACTCCATCCACAAAATTCGTTGCGATTCGACACACATGATTTGGAGAAACGATTCTTGGACACTTATTGCACGGCCTGAAAAATTGAAAACCTAGTCGATTTTAATTTTATTCACGTTTTTTAGAACGTTTTGTTCACGATTGCATTCATGGTTGTTGCGAATCATAAATATCGTGAAACAAGATCGTAGTTGATTTGTCAGTGGCCATATTTGCGACGTTTGCAGTCAATTTTCTGAGCACATCGCCAAAATGTTTATTATATATTGTGGGTAGAAATAAAACCAGCTGTATTGAATATTTGAACAACAGAAAATGTCCATCCAAGTCTGTGTCGCATAATACCAACCTAGCAGACTATTTTTTCGGACTAATAACTTGACATAACCTCAAAATATACATCGTCAGCACAGTGAGCAAAATGAGTTGCAATAACGCGCATATTAGGCACTGTATGTTTTTCGCGTTCGAATTGAAACAAAAATACTTTCGAGGATTTGAAGACGAAATTTGAAGACGAGGATTGGGAGCAGTTGCTGAACGAAGATACTTGCCACAAGAAATCGGAGCTTGCTACTACGTTAGGAGTTACCCAACAAGACATTTCCAGTCGTTTAGAAAAGTTCGACAAGATTCAAATCGGCCTTACACAGACAAAGGACTTAGGCCAGTCATATTGCTGCATGACAATGCCACACCACGTACAGCAAGAAGTACTAGAAACGCTTTGGCTTCGTTGGGTTGGGAGCGTTTGCCACATCCGGCATATTTACCAGTCGCTCCATCGGGTTTACACTTCTTTCAATCGCTCCAACATCGTTTGGCTGATAGCCACTTCAAAACGTTCGATGCAATCGAAAATTCCATTACCGACTTTATCGAATCAAAACCACCATCTTTTACCGCCAAGGAATTTGCAATGTGCCTGGCGGGTGGGGGAAATGTGCGGAAGCCAACGAAGATTACTTTTCCTATTAAAATGTACTTTGATTTTAAGTAAATAAATAATTAGTTTCATGAAAAAAGGCCGAGAACGTATTTGTACACGTAACACATACGTAACTCTTACTATGTCGCAATCAGAAGTGTCATCAGGTGCAATTTGGGCTCCGCGAAAGAAACAATTGAGATCAGACGAGAACATTTTAAACAAATACTTGATTATGCAGGTCCGTGTAGCTGATTTATGAGTCAACTTCGGCAGCGTAGAATCTACATTGCCAACCGCTGATAGGTTAGGTTTATTACCCGAGAGTCGGTCATTTAACGGCCGCAATATTGCTCAAATACGTCTCGTATTTAGGTGTTGCGAATCATAAAATATAATTGAAAAAGGCGTAATTTTTCATCAATTCTTAAAAAATGTTGACCGAAAGCATAATGTAGAATGATATTAATCAAAACGGGATAATGTAACCGTTACCGGACGTTATATTACCGGCTGTTGATAAGAAGAGGATTAAGCGGGAATGGTATTTCAGACATTGGCTTCAGACAGTATAATAATATGTGACTTCCAGAATATAAATCTATATAAAACAGTCGCGGGGTATTATTGGATGTAACAAGAAAATGCCAAAACGATGCGCTAAGCACTACAGACACGGAAAGGCCTGCAGTTACCACATACGGTTAAGTGACCGTTATCGGACGCGTTGATTTGTACTGCCAACCGTGGGTAAGGAGAGAAGTTAGGTTGCATTTGTATTTCGGACATTGGTAATTCGAAGTTTTTTAATTAGCCGGCGCCATTTAAGGTCCGTTATGGTTATTTAAAGTCATTGAATTGGCCGCCATCATATAAAATCCGTTAAAAACCATTTCAGGCCGTTTAATTGGCCGCCGTCATAATCATTTAAGGTAATTTAATTGACCACTGTCATTTAAGATCCGCCATGGTCATTTGAAGGGTTACACCCAGCTCGTGGCCGCTAAAGAGAGGAATTTTCAAAAATTATGCATCGAAAAATTCCTTCGTTCAAGCACTGCTTTTTGATATGCCAAAGTAGTTTGTAAAATTTGAAGTTGATCGGTGCAGTGATTTTTGAGATATAGTGGTCACCCATCTTGCAAAAGTGAAAACGCGTTTAAAGTTCGCCGGTTCGCGGAACCTATCTATAAACGTCCATAACTCCCTCAATTTAGAAGGGATCGACTTGACATTTCCACAGAATATTTTTCAAACGTTATATTTTCAGAATCCGTCAAAAACCGAAAATCAATATTTTGAAAAATTCACCTTAGCGTAAGGTGAAAAATTAAATTAAAAAATTCAAATTCAATTCAAAGTCAATTTAAAAATTCACCTCAGTGTTTTACCCTTAAGGTAATTCAATTCGTCGCCGTCATTTGAGGTCCGCCATGGCCGATTAGGGTAATTTGAGGTCCGTCATGGTAATATAGGTCATTTAATTCAAATTTGACCAAAAAAACCATAACTTTTCATCAGTCGTGAAACGAAAATGCAAAGATGTTGAACGATCAAGAACTCTGTGCACGAAAACGTCGGTAATTGCAAAATAAGGTTAAATGACCGTTACCCGGCGTCATTTTTCCCCAAGAAGTGACAAGCCACGTGCGCCTTTCAAGCCTCAACATTCACCGCGTAAAAACATTCACCGTAGGACACAAAATGAGTTTCACCGTTTACGAAAATGACATAATAATGTGCAGCGGTGAGAGCGTGCTGAGCCACGATTTGTCGAGTGGCGTGACGAGCACCATATTATTGCCAAAATTGACAATCGACACGAATCAAAAGCACCACAACAACGCGGACCTGGATGCGTATCACGGTATAACCGCGATTTTCACGTCGCGGGACGGACGATACTTTTGCGTATGTACGAATCGCAAACAATTGTGCCTTTACGAGCGGGAGTCGCGATCGTTGATCTCGAATCGTACACTAGCGAGAGCAGCGAGCCGAGCGAGATTCACGCCCGACAACGACGTCATAGTCGCCGACAAATCCGGCGACGTTTATCTCTACGAGACGAGAAGTCCCGGCTCACCGGGCCGTTTGATCCTCGGCCATTTGTCGATGTTGCTCGATTGCCTGGTGACGGATGACAACGCTCGCATCGTCAGCGCCGACAGGGACGAGAAGATTCGAGTATCTCGCTATCCGAACGCCTACAACATCGAGTCCTACTGCCTCGGTCACGAAAAGTTCGTCACCGCCATCGCCCAGTCGCCCCGCCACTCCGACATCCTCGTATCCGCCGGCGGCGACGGACGCGTCAAGTTCTGGGACTATGCGGCGGGAAAGGAACTATCGTCGTACAGCTTCGCGGAGCGCATTCCCTCCGACGAGCTGGACGCGCTGAACGAGAGCCTGAAATGTTTCGAACTGATGGAACGCGTCGAAACGTTACCTGTCAAACAGTTGACAATGGCAGCTGTAAATGACGACAAGACGTTACTCGTTCTCACTTTTTACAGCAGCTCGAGAGTACTCGTTTACTCGCTAAGCGACAGACACGAGCTACGAGATTGCGAGACCCTGAGCCTGGAGGAAGAACCTCTGGAGTGCCATCCGAGGGACGGAGAACTCTGGATACTGGACGATCGGGGCCTCCGGCTCTACAATCTCCGAGACGACAAGTACGAAGCTGACCGGACGAGAAACGAGAGCTTGACCGAACTGAACGGAAGGTGGTCCTCGCTGAGGAAAAACGCCAACAAGCAGAGCCTCTTTCCTATTCTTTACAAACGAAAATTCGACAACGTGCAGGAGTACCGCGAGAGAAAAAAATCGCGGTTGGGTAATTGACGGAGAATTTGGATCTTTTAGTTTTGTAATAAAACACGATTTAACAAGAAATTCGGACGTTTCGTTTGTTTGGGAACAAAGGCGCTATCTTTGGGCATACGATGAAGGCGAAGAAGAAAATGTACCGCGTGACGAATGTCTTTTCTCTGGTTCAGAGACAAAATAGGGCACAGTTGCAATATCAAATTGACACTTAATGTATTCCTTCCACGAACCCGAATATTTAACAATTAACTGATTTTCGTCTATAATCGAGTGAAAATACATGCCAGTATACTGGTAAAATTTCAAGCCAAGTTACCGAACTTTTAATGAAAAATTACGATTAAAAATCGTCTCATTTATACGGCACTTTATCGAGATGACACGCTGGTCACATTTCTATCTTATAATTTGTACGCTCAATAACTCTAAAATGTGCTTTCACCTTGCCGAATGACGTATTCCAAATTTTTCGTCTCAAGGCTTATCTTATAATTTGTACACTAAATAATATAATTATCCTATCTTATAATATGTACACTAAATAACTCTAGATGCCTGATACAAACCGTTCAACGCGTGTAAAAAATGCTAAAGATTCCGTAACGGCGATAAAAACGGGGTCGCCGAATGTTTAAAGAAAATATTAATCATGAAACTTAGAAAAATGTGACTAGCAGAAGAATTTTCGTAGCCGCAACTTTTCAAAGAAAATGTAAAAATGTCTAAATCTACTAAATATGCGCGAACTATTTTATTTAATTTTATCGTTCGGTATAACAATTGATTGTGACTTATTTTCAGTATGCGCCACTAATTTACCAATGATTCGGAAAGGCCCCGCTCATGCTCCGACAAAATACGCCCCTCCGCGAAAGGAATACCTTAAGGGGGTGATCCCTTTGGGCTGCGGAAAATAAGCGAGTTTTCAAGATTTTTTAGGGACAAAACTATTTATTCTACATAATTAAAAGTTTATGTACATATTATCAAATATTTCAATTTGCCAAAGATTTTGTTTCATTTGATATTGAAAAACGACGCCTGTACGTCACTTAGTCCATACACGGCGTACAACGTAGCGTCTGGTGCATTGATCTGAAACAGCAAAGCCAAGAAGTTTTAGATTTGCAAGACCCACACGCTGTATCTGAACCTAAAGTTCCTTGAAAATCATTTTTTTTAACTATTCATTATTAACATTTATAGTAAAAATTTCATAAAAATAGAATTTTTTTTTCAAACACGTAGCATTTTTGGCTTTGTCGATTTGCTTTGGATTTCGTAGGTGCACATGAAGCGAGGGAATCTTAGGAACCTAAAATTTCTTGGCTCTGATGTTGCAGATCAATGCACCAGATCATGGTTTCTACGCATTATTGACTAAGAAATTCCCTGACTTTTCCAGCTTTTGCAAATATTCCAGGGAGATTAGGGTCAAGTAAAGAAAATAATTTTTTTTGAGAGCAAATATACGAAAATATTGAATTTACAAGAAACGGAAATTCGGAAAATAATTTGCACACTGTAAAGGAAAAAAAAATCATTTTACAAGCGAATACCGAACCTGTTCCTTATTATAAACAGGAATTTTCACGTCGGTGCCAATAAATACAAAATGAAAACACTTATCTACAATAATCATTGTGTGGTTGTGTATCGACAAATCGAATGCAAATGTATAGAGCTTTAAAGTAAATTAGTTTTCAGTATTTGAAATTTTCAATGTTTGGCACTGCCATAACTTTTTTGTATATAATGAAGCATAATATAAATATAAAAATGTACAAAAATATTTGTTTTTACAAGGTCAGTTTTTTTCTCGAGTCGTATTTTTTTTCGTAATTCTTACAAAAAGTAAATTCTGGCAAAAATCCAGATAATTAAAAAAATTCCCTGATTATTCCAAGAGGGAGAAATTCCCTGAGTTTTCCCAGTTTTCCATATGCGTGATAGTTATGCCCAGTCTAGGATGTACGCCCTGCGACGGTCTCCGAAGCAAGTGTCGCACAGCCGCTACTTTCAAACAGTAAAAAAAAAGTTGTAAAATTGA
The DNA here is from genome assembly GCA_964007375.1 of Ophion obscuratus. Classification (NCBI taxonomy): domain Eukaryota; kingdom Metazoa; phylum Arthropoda; class Insecta; order Hymenoptera; family Ichneumonidae; genus Ophion; species Ophion obscuratus. The sequence goes on from OZ023314.1 coordinate 28,036,389, forward strand.
AACGTAATATGTCCATAAAGTATAAATTATGTAGAATAAACAGTTTAGACACAAAAATACCTTTAAAAATCGCTTATTTTCGGCTGTCTAGAGGGATCTGCCCCCGTAACTAATTTAGAAAACTTTGCGAATCAATCCGTCGTTTATTGATCACCATTATTGAAGAACACCTACAATTATCAACATTTGAATGTAAAAAACTTCCAACAGTCTGAGAATTCGCGGCGGATAGTCACGCCAAATGCGTCCATGAACTATTTCAAATGCTTAAACGAAAGGATTACAAGAAGGGATTGTCCATTAATCACGTGAGGTTTTTTAGGCCACTTCTTGAGCCCCTCCTTCCCCATCACGTGTATTTTTTTGCTAAGAAACGTCAGCCACAAGCGTTAGAGTGCGGTATTTTATTATGAAAAACGAAACAATACACACACACACGTATATATATATGTATTAGGTGTACAACTTAATTCGGTCCGTTTTTTTGCTGAAAATATGCACTTACTTGAATGAAAAAATGAATTAACACATCAATAAAAATATTGTCCACCGCTAGCCACTACTTCTCCCCATCTTTCTGGTAATTTATGAATTCCGTCGCGGAAGAAGCGTTCATCTTTTGAAGCCAAGAGTGAATAGAATCAATTTTTGATACCCCGTTGTGACGTGAAGCGTATTCCAGTCAAAGCGTTCTGCATCGATCGAAACAAATGGTAGTCGGAAGGGGCAAGGTCTGGGCTATAAGGCGGGTGAGTCAGATTTTCCCACCCGCTATTTTCCAAATAGTTTTTAACCACAATAGGAACGTGATGCCGAGCGTTGTCATGTTGAAAGATTATGGACTCGTGTCTGGTCGCATATTCTGGACGTTTTTCGGCTATAGCTCTCTTTAAACGGATCAATTGTTGCCTGTGGAAGTCTCCCGCGATGGTTTGACCAGCATTCGGTAGGCTTTAGCTGCACTTTTCTTCCAATTGAAACAGAAAATCAGAACTTCCCGCAAATGGTTCGTTTTTTGGGACGAAATTCGACATTTTCACCGCAGTAAAAATTAGACTTGATGCGCAAAACTCAAAGGTTTGTAAACGATATTTGGTTAAGAGGGAATGACACCTTATCGCGGTCGGTATGGTAGAACAATTATAGATTTCCAAAAATCTCTAAAACGGCTCTTCAGATCCCGTCGAAACTTTGCCAAACGACGTCAAATACATAGACGAATAGCTGTCAAGCCCTCAAATTTTCTGAATTTGAGACAAAAAATGTAGACTGGCTTATCATAAGCCAATTTAGTTTTTTTTCTCAAATTCAGAAAACTTGAAGGGCAGACAGGTATTCGTCTATCTATTTGACGTCGTTTGGCAAAGTTTCGACGGGATCTGAAGAGCCTATTCAGAGATTTTTGGAAATCTATAATTGTTCTACCATACCGACCGCGATGTTGATACTTCAGGATGCAGCAAAAATCAGCTGTAGCCGTCAACCATTTATAGCACCTAGAGCCATCTTTTGAAAAACGGACCGAACTAAGTTGTACACCTAATATATATTTAAATGGCATTGTCCGCGCTGTTACACAAAAAAATACACGTGATAAGTCACAACACCCCCCCCCCCCATGATCAATCGCGATGTTATCCAAATCCCCCCCCCCCCCCATTTGAGCCTCAAACCATTAATGGACGACGCTTGCTATACGAGAAGGACGGAAATGAATCAATGTGGGTTCCCTCACGAGTAGTCACGGAACCTCAAAAGTGTCATAAACGTAGACCGTTGTTTTTAAATCAATATAATTCGTACGTTTCCTCTGACAAATACAAACAATGTAAGCGCAGCTCTTTCTCCTTCTTTTATTATTAAATCTTAAATCGAAGCTCCAGTGTGAACGGTTTCGTTATTATCTCGTGTGTGTATATACGATATATCGTTCGTCTAGTGATATTTTCGAGAAAAAAAAAACGTAAACGAAACTAAACAGGTTTGTAATCAAGTTTGGACTCGAGTTTCTTGTTGTCCGAGACTTTCCTAACAGCTTTCATGAAATCCTCCTGAATGACGTACTCGCGTTCGAGGCGTATCGCGAAGACTCCGGCCTCGGTGCAAACGTTTCTGAGATCAGCCCCGTTGAAGCCGTCGGACAATTTGACGACCGCCTCGTAGTCGATTTCGCCGTGTTTGGCGATCGGTGCGGCGTGAATTTTCAATATTTCCAGGCGCGCCTGTTCGTTCGGCAATGGAATTTCAATTTTACGATCTAATCTACCGGGACGAAGGAGGGCCGGATCGAGTGTGTCCGGTCGATTCGTCGCCATCATCATTTTCACTTGACCAAGAGAGTCGAAGCCGTCCATCTGGTTGAGCAGCTCCATGAGCGTACGTTGGATCTCCCGATCGGCGCTCGTACCTTCGGAAAATCTTCTACCACCGATCGCGTCGATCTCGTCCATGAATATTATACAGGGCTGATGGTCGCGAGCGTAATTGAACATCTCGCGGATCAATCGGGCCGATTCACCGATGTACTTGTCGACTATGGCGCTCGAGACGACCTTCAAGAAATTCGCGTCCAGTTGGCTCGCTACCGCACGCGCGAGCAGAGTCTTGCCCGTTCCTGGTGGTCCGTACAGGAGGCAACCCTTCGGCGGTGTTATACCGACGCGCTGGAAGAGCTCCGGATTCAAGAGCGGAAGTTCGATCACTTCGCGCAACTCGCGTATTTGCTCGCTCAGGCCACCTATCGCCGAGTATCTCACGTCACCCGGATCCTCGTGGGACATGTTGTACACGAGAGGATCGACCTTTCATTGAAATACAAATACAGTGAAACTTTAGTTATACGGATTTCAAGGGGTACGTCAAATATGACGGACAAGTGGGAATAACGTAGAAGTTAAATACAGTGTGCATCTGAAACTCTGACATTTGAAATGCGATGTTTTTCAATGGCAGTACCTCTATTATGTTAAGGCCTTAGGCCACAGTAACGGGTATAAAATCGTGTGCGAATTTAACATATTTTTTCGTATAAAAAAGTGATTCACTCATAAAATTAATTACACATCTATTTAATATGGATATCAAGCTTTTAAAATATATATATATATGAGGCATTCCACGTCACTTCAGCCAGTAAAAAAAATCCACAAATAATTGTGAAAAATCGAGTCACTTTATTGACAAATATTCACCGAGTGTCGAAATTTAAAGAAAAATTCTGACGTTTTTTCTCGTTGATTACCATTTTTTAACATTTTTCCATTCGAATGGCTGTATCTTTGGCAGGATTTTACGTATTTACATTCGTAAAAAAATGAAAATGTGCGTCTTTTTATAGCCTTCCAGAAAAAAATTAATTTGGATTTTATTGAGCACGTTGAACGTCCGTTTCAGGGCAAAATATGCAAAAATATTTTTTTTCTCAAGGAAAGACACTCGTTATTTTATTTTTTTAAATTTCCCCGAATTGTGAATACGAAAAACGGATTTTCGGTATTTTTTATATTATGGGATTCCTAAACACCGTGAAGTAACAGCTATTTTTATTTGTTTATTTTCTTATTACTATTCGATTGAAGAGTGTGGAGCACTCCAAGGCTTCAATACATATGACATATATGTCATATGTATTTCAAAAACCTGGTAAACATACAGCGAGTGCTCCACACTCTTCAATTAAATATTAATCAAAAAATTTAAAAAATAAAAATAGCTGTTACTTCACGGTGTTTAGGAATCCCATAATATAAAAAATACCAAACATCTGTTTTTCGTATTCGCAATTCTTCGTATTCAAGAAATTCTTAAAAATTAAATAACGAGTGCCTTTCCTTGAGAAAAAAATATTTTTGCATATTTTGCCCGGAAACGGACGTTCGACTTGCTCAATAAAATCTAAATTAATTTTTTTCTGGAAGGCTAGAAAAAGACGCACATTTTTGTTTTTTACAAATGTAAATACGTCAAATCCAGCCAAAGATATAGCCATTTGAATGGAAAAATATTAAAAAATGATAATCAACGAGCAAAAACGTCAGAATATGTTAAACAATTTCGACACTCGGTGAATATTTTTCAATAAAGAAACTCGATTTTTCAAAATTATTTGTGTTTTTTTACTGGCTGAAGTGACGTGAAACGCCTCATATATATTTTTTTTTCGATGTACAAAATGGCAGATTACTCGAAACTTCTCAAAACAGCTTTTTTCCAATTGGCGTGACAAATAACTTCAACAATTTTCACTCGATTTACTTCAAATTATAAGTTATGTTCCTCATTGCATTTCGCCAAGAAGTACGTACGGAATTTCTGATTAATCGAAAACTTTTCATTTTATGAGCAGTTCTAACGAAATTTGTCATTGAAAATTCATTTCTTAAGTTCAAATACCTACAACTTTTGAATAAGATAATATTTTTTAAATTCCCTACGTACTGCGCTAGGTATTCTAATTCAGATTGACGAGAATTTTTGTTTTTTGTTCTACGTAAAAAATTGTGGATGCTATAAATGTGACGCCGTGGAGTGCCTAAAAAAAAGATGAAAGAAAATATTAGTAGTCATCCATTTTGTACATCGAAAAATATATATATATATATTTTCTAACAGCTTGATATTCATACTAAATAGATGTGTAATTAATTTTATGAGTGAATCACTTTGTCATACGAAAAAAATTGTTAAATTCGCACATGATTTTATACCCGTTACTGTGGCCTAAGGCCTTAAGGTAATCCTATCGCTTGATACTAGCCATACCACTGATCATACTTGAGACTTGTATAATTTATATTTTTAGCATATGCAAAAAAAATAATCTGTAATAACTAACATTTTCCATGTGTAAACCGTTGAATGAATGTTCACATTCAATTCGAAAAATGAAAATTATTTGGCAACATTGGTTCCATCTCCGTCTCTTATTACTCAACCAGGCGAGTTTAACCTCCATGGTTTTCAACGTCGATCTGTCAAAACAATGTCAGGTGCGGGAAAAAAAAGCATTGTATTCGGGCCACGACTGGTAAAAAGCGTGGAAAATTTGTGTCGGCGAAATATGTCGGTTAAAAATGAAATGTGTGTGGAAATTCGAATAAGTGAGATGAGGTTAGGACTACAGTCAGCTGTTGCCTTGCTGTCACGTCTCTTTATCGTCGCAAGTGGTAATAAATCCAATACCGGAAGTTCAAATTAAACTTGATATTACATAAAAATTAGGTCAATAAGCGTAATTTTTTCTCAGAGCATTGGATTACTACAAGTGTTAAGTATGTAAATCTGATTATTTTCTAAGAATCTGACGGATTCCCCCTACTATATACACTTTTGTAGCGACCGGACATTGGGTTTTTGCATGTCGTCTCGGAATCCCTTCACAAAAATACGCACTTTTAATATTTTTTTCTCTGGACTCTATTTATTAGAAACAATAGTAAAAGCAGGAGCCATGTACAAAGCAGAGATTTGGGGAATACAGAAAATGGGAGGTTTGAAAGAATACAGAACAGATACTGCAAAATGGCGCTAGGAGTAAATAAAACAACCCCGAACTATATTTGGAGAAGGGAGCTGGGTGTGCGAACAATGGCCTATTTGATGAGAGAAAGAGTGTTTAGGTACATGAGAGAGGTTCTGAGCATGGAAGATTCAAGATAGCCAAAAATCTGTTTGATGGAGGAGGTAAGGGCAATTGCTAATGGAGTGCCATCAAAGTGGAGAAAGAACTTGGAGAAAGTGGTAAAGGATATGGGGATAGAGGACGTAGTAACAATGATAAGAGAAAAAAAGGAAAAGGATAGAATAGATGAAAAGATGAAAAAAGGTTTAGAATGCCTAAAAAGAAAATTTTGGACAAGGAGGAGGAAATAATAAGAAAATCGTCATCTAATGGCAACTACAAATATATCGTGGGAAATGAGGAAAGGCCATGGAAGTATCGGGCGGAAAAGGGTGTGAAGGCTAGGGATAAAGAAATGTGGGCAAGACTAAAATGCGGAAATATATGGAAGGAGGGAAAGAAGGGGGAAACGGACTGGAGATGCAGAATTTGCAAGAAAGAAAATGAAACAATAAAGCACCTGCTAATATGTGAAAAAGGATGGAAAATTGTAACAACGAAAGTGAGAAAGGAAGCTGAGGAGTGAGTGCAAGGAGTGGATAAGGTGGCGATAAAGAGGGAAATTATAAACATTTTGAGTGAAAAGATAAATATAGGGATATGCCAGTATTTCAGAGAAACAGGAAGTATGTAAAAAAATGCGCAAGGAGGAAGAGGAAGATGAAAGCGATGGAGATGAGTAAAGGGGTAAAAAGAGAGCAAATATATGCGGGGTAGAACATAGAATTAAGGTAGATGTAAGAAAAATGTGTATAAACAAATCGAAAACTTTTCGTAAAAAACTTGTACAGCGAGTTGTGCCAAATAAACTCGAGTATTATTATTATATATTTTTTTCTCTGTAATTAGCGCTGCGAAAAGTTACTGAAACACTTCGTTAGAGATCTCAAACCGGAACATGCGGGGAAAGATTTTGGATATTAACGAAGGTAAAGGATACGAAATATAAAGAAAATGAATTTCAACTATGCAAATGTCAGCGTGTGAAAAGTTAGCGTCCTCGAAGCTTGTAAGTACCAAAGAATTCGTATCGTGGAGTTTTCTCTTACCTCTCTAGGCAGATACCGCATGATCGTTAGTGTCGTCATATCCAGAGCAACCCTCGTGCCGGATTTCAACTTGTTCTTGTCCAACTGACGCCGGCATCCCACAACGTATCGTGGTCCATTTGTGGCCTTGACGATGACTGCGAGTAATCGTGATTCGTGATTACAATAAGTCTCATATTAAAGGGTACGATATAGTTACATCTTAAGCCCCGATGTAAATTTCGAGAATTAAATAAGAGAAAGCCTCTATAGCCGCCCCGCTGCGATTTGGACTTTTTTCGTTTGCCTTTTTCTCGAAATTGTTCTATAGAACTTCATAAGTCGTACTTCCAAATCTATTCGTCACTTCAAATTCCGAGAGCATTGTTTATAAAATGTTCTATCCTATGACTGGATGATTTTCGAAAGGGTGCGAACTGTGGAAATGACGAACACTCGTTCGTCACTTGAGGCAACTCAAAGTGAAGAGGAACGTTCAAGATATGGTGCAGAAATCGCAGATTGAGGGTAAACTTGTGATTAGAACGATAGAACTGCTAGTATAACTTTCAACGCGTTTTTCTCGAAACTACACTGAGAAAAAAGAATCGTTGAATGTGCAAAATGCATTTTGTTGTCTCGCAATTTTGTTGTTTTAACAGTTGCTCAGACATGCCTAATAAGCTATAGTTCACACCACTATATTATTTTACCACCAACTATACAGTTTTGTTATGCCGATCAAAAATCAAGTTGAACGTATTTAAAAATACATTTTGTTAAACCAACTGAATTTTGGATGGATGAACGAATTATTTTTTTCAGCCTATGTTTTTCAAAACGCTGAACATGATTTCTCAACATATGATAAACGAATTACCTTGGAATTTGGTACACTTATCAGGTGCAATAGTAGTTTAGTCTTGAACAATATTTTTTTTCATTGGTTATTAACAATAATGATGCAATATTTCCTCGGAAACTCGACAAAGAATAATCCATTTTTTTTCTTTTGATTAGTAAAACACGATAACAAAAAAAACCAGTCAAGTCTTAGGCAATAGTGCCTAGTTTCAAAAAATCGTTGTATTTTGTCTCTGATCAACCGGGTAGCCAAAATCAAGTATACCATTGAGCTCCTTACGTTCAAAGGTCCTTCCCAAGATTATTTTCAAAGTCCTCAGCTATTGATATTTTGAAATGAAATATGGTACACCACGTTGTTAATGTACATACAAATAAACGTCTAAACAATTTATCAATCATCTTACTAATTTCTTCAAGATTCATTTTTCAAAATAACCGTCATTTTCGGGTCGTGATAGTAACCTAACCTCGTAATGCGTTTATCCATTTGTTAAGGGGAGATATACACCTAGATGGTCGAGGTCGAGGATTTAGAAGCTATGAACATTCCGTCGACCGTAGAAGACCTACACTATGGGCCTGGTATCGATGATTCCAGGTAAGCTGACAAATTTCATGATTTATTCATTCCCAAATTTTCAAACGCGTTTTTCTCAAAACCACGTTTTTCAAATCGGTTCCCAAAATTTCTCGAAAACCAATGAACCGAGTGCCTTGAGGTTTTTTTTTGGTTATTCTATACACCATTATCTAGTACGTGTCATAGGATTCTTTTTTTCCGTTACTTAGTTTTCGTTTTATAGGCAAAATAATAACTAATTTTTGGCCCAAAAATCACTATTTATGTTCAAACGTCCGCCATTTTGTGATAAATCGATATTTTCAAAATCGGCTATGACAAGTACTAGATTATAGTATCTAATTTAATAATCTTTTTGGTTTTTTTTTTCAGATGATTTTTGAAGAACCGCCAGTGGGTACCGTATACGCAGATTTTTTTACGACGCTCCAAGGATCATACAATATCCTTGTATATTTTTGATATTTTTAAATAAAGAAAATTAAACATTTTTTTGAATGTATATACTTCTAGATAATTGAAACCCCAAACCAAAGTTTTAAATAGTTTTCCTTGAAAAATTCACAAAAATGACCTTTTTTCCGGCTTCTAGGTGTACATCTCCCCTTAATAGCAAATCATCAGTTTTTTTGTTGCCAAAAACCAAAATTTTTTCTTAACCATTGCCATTTTCTTTTTTTTCAAAATTTCCAAGATTTGTACCAATCTTGAGGATATTGTGCTGATGTACCCCCTCAAAGAAACAAAAATTTGTCTAGCCCACACTGAAATCGTGCGTACGCATCAATTTCGTATCTTGCATTATAACAATAACCGTGACAATAGCCAAGTGACCCGTAGTATTAGAAATTACTTCCTACTCACATTTTTCTTCCGTTAGCTGTTTCAACACTTCTCCGACGATCTAAAACAATACAAAATTAATGAGCCATGCACTTTCGGAAGGAGGGCGCATGAGCGTTAAAAATAAAACTTACCTGTCCCACGCTCTGCAGAGCTTTCAAATCGTTTTCAGACTTGTCGTACTGCTTTGTAAGATCCTTAAGGTGTTCTCGCACTGACGGAAAAATGGTCAATTAGCACGAAAACCACTGACCGTCGGTCGCAGACGTAAATTATTCGAGGGCTTATCTCGTAAAATGTTTACAACGAATAGTGCCGATAGCACTGAAATCATTTTTTGACAGAGGCCCAGTTAAAAGTGAGGTTATGGCGTCTCGGCTTCTCGTAGCCAATATTCTTCGTGTTTTTTCAGCAACGAAATTGGGAAGAAGCAGCCGAATAAACTCACCTTCTTTGAGACGTGACTCTACTTCTTTGTGCTCCAGCAACTTCTTTCGGTACTCCTGTAGCGCTTTTTCCCTAATCGGCTCCATGATCGACACCATTATTAGCGTATTTTGCTGTATAACGCTCGACCACGGTCTTACATACAGGTCTTGCGACTCGATAGGATTTCAATGGTGGGGGTGACTCGCGTATTCAAAGCGTTTTTGGTGTCGCTAGTATCGAGGGATGTGTTTTATATCGTGGCGGGTTGATCCATGCTAATTTAAAATTCTTCCATCTTATAACGCTACGATGAATAGTTTTTTGCAACGCATGCCTCAAATTTTTGTGTTTGATTTAAGGGCATGTACAACGTCAACATTACCTCACAATTTTCCAACCCAATTTTCTCATAGATGGTTACATTTAAAAAAAAAACAAGGCATTAGGCTCTGAAGAATTCCCTGACGCAGAGCTTAATGATTTCCTTTTGCTCGAAATATTATTGATCTCTGCGAAATCTCTTTTCGAAAATTTCAGCTATCTTTCTCGCGCTCATATGTCACGTGGAAGATGTTCTACTTCGCCTCAACTCTCGAAAACGTGTTAGCGACTTATAATTTCACTATTTCATACGAAGAACATGGCTCGGGTATTTTATCCTACGCGATTGTTTATTAAATTATTTTGCGCATGAGGCAAAATGCAGTCCAGGAAAATATGAAAGAAAAAAATGGTTAATAAAAATTTATCTAAATTGACAAACCAATAAAATTTTGGTTGATTCGCTACATTGTACGTTTCGTCTGCGATTATTATGTCGTACCTGCACAACCATAATTCATAATTGTCTTTCAATCCGCCACCATCTTGAATTTCAAGGGATATATATATATATGCATTCCATTTTTTTAAAACCAGTGCACGAGAATTGAACCGGAGACAACAAACTTTTCAACCAGGCCCCAATGCATTCAGCTAGAATGTATTTTATACATAAGGGAACAAAAATGATTTATGCTTATTAAAATCGCTTGGATTTCAATTGTAGGGTTGATGGACCATTCGCCAATTCATTACTGGATAGATTCGTCTGATTTATACTCGTCAGTTTATGAGTTTATGTATTTCTCGGTACATGGAAATATCATTCGTTTTTTAATAACTCGTGGAACATTTAAATTCTCAGGTTAGGCTATAAATGAGAATGCGTGGCTATTGTGCATGTCGCACAGAACATCCCTCGATTACAGCAGCTCTAGCGGCATCAAGATAAACAATAAACTTTTGCTTTGTCAAGAAAACCACACGCCACCACTACATCCTTGCAAGACCTGTATGTAAGACCGTGGTCACGGTCTTACATACAGGTCTGGAAACTCCGTTAGTTCACATGGTTCCTTTGCTGAAGTTCGCCGCGAGAGGCGCTGCAATCAAGGAGTCAGTGTGCGAGAGAGACAGCATTACTCACTCTCACGCACCAAGGCTTGCAACCAGTATTTATCGGAGTTACTGCTTGCAAATATTTCTAGGTATACGTGTTCATCATGTGTTGTTTTTCCGAACAATAAATATGGAGATAGCATTTTATTGTACAACACAAATATAATTTCGCGTTTATCAATCATATAATAACAACTATTTATCCCTTAGAATTCAAATAATGGCGTCTTATAATGGCAATGAGAAAGATTTTTAGTCATTATCGTTCTGCAGGGGGGGGGGGGGGGCGTTGGCGGAATGTACAAAATAACGAAAAAACCAAAACGTTATTTCCTTTTTGTTGATCGTTCGTTTATTGATTTGTCAATTTAGACATCTTTTTTTTTACGACAATCATTTTTTAATTTCATATTTTCTTGAAAGGCCTCATGTGCAACCTTATGTAATAAATTATCGCGTATGATAAAATATCCGAACCATGTTTTTCACATGGAAAGGAAAGCTTATATCCCATTAATACATCTTCGAGTGTTAAATCAAACACGTGAACCTTTGTGATTTGATTAATTTATTGCCAAACACAGAACATAAACACTGCGAAGTGGAAAAAATTGCAATTAAATCTAAGATTCTATTTAAATTTAACTTTCGTCCCAGTAAAAAGGAACGCATCAAACGTGATAGACATAAAACCGATAATGTTAGATAAATATATATTATTTAAATTATCACCTGTAACTAATAGTAGCGAAAGAATTACAAACAATTCTTTGTACTGGGATGATGGTTTCGACGATTCTACCATCGTGCTATGAGAGTTGTTAGTTTATTCTACGGCTACCTACGTTGAGTTAATAAGAAGCCTGCTTCATAAAAAACTAGTTCAAATAAAAAACCTGTCACGTAATAAACTATACAGTCTATAGCCAGAGGAAGGGCATAATCGTGATCGACAGGGTACTCGATAACATAGTCAGCCTCCCATTCTTCTTGATCTGAAACGGCGTCTAATTTTCGTCGAACTTCGTCACGATACATGACCATTTTGGGTTCCGATTTTTCGCCACTCAAAGCTTTCAGATCGCTTAGCGATATCAAAATCTGCGGCTCAGGTCGTTCTGTAATGATACAATTACCATATTTTGGAGGCTTAATCACGCTATATACTGACAGCAGTTTATATAGCTGCAGAACATTGATAGTTTCACTTTTAGGCTTCTGTAAGCTTTATTGCACTCCGGTACTACGCAGGACTTCGGCATTACTTCGCGGTTACTCGACGACCATATACAGGTAATGAGTTCGCTGTCAAAACTGACTCCTCGATACTGGCGACACCACGATTTCTGTTTCAATAGTGGAACCACCCCCGCCACCCGAATTTCATCGAGTTTCCAGACCTGTATGTAACACCGTGACCGTGGTCTTACATGCAGGCCTGGAAACTCCAGCGTTTTTGAGTGGTGGGGGTGTCACTGTTAGTAAGGCCGAAACTAAGTTCTTCGACTGTCCACTGGAAGCTCAGTCACGTAGGGGTCTTGTAGATATAGATATACAACAACAATGGGTAACGTCCTCAGCAAGCAAACGGTCTAATCATGAATTCGGAAAATGCCTAAAGCGTGCATCGTTCTGAACTGTTGGAACAGTTTTGAGAATCATAGTAGAAATCATTTAGTGTTGAGACTTCCACAGGACGACGAATTTTATCGAAAATGGGAAAATGGCAAAAACAATTTGCTGTAAAAAAACCAACAAAGATCGGTGCCTATTAAACATACACAATGCGCTTATTTCTTTTTTTTTTAATTCCTCTTTCATCACATTTATTTCCAGGTTCTCATTAACATTATAAAGAAAACAAAAACGAAAATAAAAGTTGTACAAACAAACAAGGAATGCAATTGACTGAGAAAAAAGATTAATTATGAAGAAAGAAAGGAAAACATTTAGGCCGTATAAATTTGTTCATACCCCATGTACCCCCCCCCCCCGCCCGGCCCCATATCTCAACTAATTCAATGGCCAATGACGAAATTGAAAAATAACAGAAGTTCGAACATACGAGAGATGCAGTTTCCTAAAATAATAATTGTCATTCTCACCATAGGATCATTAGTGACAAAAGTGAATCATTTTCCTCTCATATCGCTCTTGAAAATATTGTTTATTCCAAAAAATGTGCTCCATTGCGCAGCTAGTCGGACCTACGTTTCATTGGATCACGCCTAGGTGACAGCACTTTAGGTGGCAGAAGCGAGAACTACCATTTTGCTTCATTATCTGAGTCACTCTCCGGCTTACAAATTTCCAGACTTGGATGTAAGACCGTGACGCGTATGTTATTTTGACGGGCACATCACCTTATTTTGCTGTCATTATCTATCGAAAGTATACAATATACATAGAGGTACAATGTTGAGTATAAATATTCCAGTAGCTATTTTCAAGAAGTTGTCTGAATGTCGCGTAAATGGGTACCTAATGTGTGCCTGGAGGTTACCTTCAATGTGATAACCATGGAATACATGAGCCCGAACTCGACATTTAAACTGATCCCCAAAGCTGTGAATACCAAGGGCGGTGCTGTGGTTTCCCGAGGGTAATATACTATAGGGAAGGTGCAAAATGATAGGGGGTAGGTTGAAAGTACACGTGGCGCCATTAACGTCATAAATCCAAAGCTTTTGAAGTAGTTTAGCGATGAAGATAAGGCATTTATAGCAAAATGCACGTAATTTAATTTGGCTTTTCATCAAAGAAGGCTTTACACGCACATACACACACATACGCAGATTCGTATATTTAGTTTCCAGAATTCTTAATTGTCACAATACGGATATCATCCGTATTTTGTGGTATAACAATGTTAGTCATACCCTGACACGGTACATACTGGGCGATTCTGTTACAAGCTTTGAGGGGTCTTCTCGCGTTAGACGATAAAAAAGGGTATTTCCATGAATGTTTTTGATAGGTTTATATTACAGATATTGATATAAAAGTTGTTACACTTAATAAACACACTTCCAAGATACATAAAAAAAATTGTATGTAACCCAAACAAACTTTATACGCGTTTTTCTGGAAACGACATTTTTCGACGGCTTGTTGATTAAGTATTCGAAACTACTGAACCGATCCTTATGAAATGTTAACCACATATTCTATACAACTATAGCTGGAGCGCATATCAATGATTTTTTAAAATTTTGATAATTACTATTATTTTACCAAAAACGGTGAAAAAACACGATTGTTTTGTTTTTTTCGAAAAATGTCCGCCATTTTGTGATTTTTGCATATATCAAAAATCGTATAGTATGCGCTATAGCCATTAACATACGGAATCTAAAACCGTTTGTTATTTTTTGTTTCGGATGATCCATCTCCGAGATTTCATCAACCGCAGACCGAAAACTTTTTTAGGACATTTTTTTAACTACCATTTTCGTCTATAAATAGTGATTTAAGGGGCTATACCAGTGTAAAACGCTTCAGCCTCCGAGCAGGCATTATTCGAGAAAGAGGAGGGTCCAGTGTATGGGCCGGGTCTACCTGATTAGCAGTTTATATGGTAAATATCATTTTATCTTGCGAAAATCGATAGCTAATCTTTAAGGGGAGATAAACACCTAGGAGCCGGAAAAATGTCATTTTTATGAATTTTTTCAAGGAAAACCATTTGAAATTTCGGATTGGGGTTTTAATATTCTAAAAGTATATACATTCAAAAATATGTTTAATTTTCTTTATTTAAAAATATAAAAAATATACAAGGATATTGTATCATACTTGGAGCATCGTGAAAAAATCTGCGTATACGGTACCCACTGGCGTTACGTCGAAAATCATCTGAAAAAAACCAAAAAGATTATTAAATCAGATACTATAATCTAGTACTTGTCATAGCCGATTTTGAAAATATCGATTTATCACAAAATGGCGGACGTTTGAACATAAATAGTGATTTTTGGGCCAAAAATTAGTTTTTATTTTGCCTATAAAACAAAAACTAAGTAACGGAAAAAAAATCCTACGACAAGTACTAGATAATGATGTATAGAATAACCACAAAAAACCTCAAGGCAATCGGCTCATTGTTTTTCGAGAAATTTTGGTACCGATTTGAAAATCGTGGTTTTGAGAAAAACGCGTTTGAAAATTTGGGAATGAATAAATCATGAAATTTGTCAAATTACATGAAATCATCGATACCAGGCCCATAGTGTAGGTCTTCTACGGTCGACGGAATGTTCATAGCTTCTGAATCCTCGACCTCGACCATCGAGGTGTATATCTCTCCTAAAACGCGTTTTACTCGAAATGAGATTTTTCAAATTTGCTGACATTGTAACTCAAAGGACAATTAACGATATTTTTGATTGTATGAAAGTTGACGATTTGGCATTGAACAAAACGACCATTTTATAAGCAAGAGAACATACTTTTTTTTCATAACTACGCAATTTGTTAGATTTTGATAGTTTTCGAAAATCCTACGACATTGTTCAGGAAATACCTTCCAGTTGAACGACATTTTTTTTCTTTTTCGGTATGAGCTACTCAATCGGCCGGAATGATGTCACCAGTGGAGGAACTTTTTTTTTGGTGCCTCCGAAGGTAGCGCATAAGTCGCTTAGATCTCAATATTTTTCTATGAAAAAATTAGGTAATATAGATCAAATACAGCCAAATATGTTGCTAATTTTCTGACACATTTAATTGAGTAGTTTTCTTCCAAAAAATTCTCGAAAATCACCAAAATTTTCAGCGTTCACACTGGTATAGCCCCTTAATTGAATTTTTTTAAAAATCCATTTAGAAAATGCAACTATTAAATGTAACGACTTTTATATCAATTTTTATAATATAATCGCATTTTAAAATATCATGAAAGCGGCCTTTTTAGCGTCGAAAGACAGAAGATCCTTTGATTCTTGTTCATTATTTTTTGAGACAATTAAAACTGGACGTTCCCATTCAAGAAACCGAAGTTTACAGCAGAATCTACTAAGCGCATCGATAGAAAAATGTTACTATCATCAGGATTGTCTCCCTCGAAACGATCAAGCTCTTGTCGGAAACGGTTTTCTAGTCAAATTAATGTTCACGAACTATTGATGGTGCGCACCCGAGGTGACGCACTTGTACAAAAAAATTTTCAGCTAAAGACAACAGAGTAAAAGAAATGTTCCCACGACTGATCGATGTGTATCTTACGAAAGTGGCAATTACGATGGAAAAAACTGCGCGTGTAAAACCAGCGATCTGAGGAAGATTAATTGGGCAATGAAGTGGTTTTGTACTGCAGAAGAATGTTGAAAATCACACTTTCATTTATTTCCTTGATCCCGTTTCCGGGTAATGCATCACATTAATCGGTTTCCAGGTTACGTCTGGCACGTACATTTTCCACTTTTATATGTCCTTCTACAGAGTCAAATTTATATTCACATGCAAAGCAAAAAAACCTATATCCATGTTTAATAGCTATAGACGACGGCGTTTTGGCGCCCATCGAATGACGGATGGATGCTCTGCGTTTGAAGACGTTTCATTTCCGATGAATATTTCTATGAATGATTTAAATTTTAGGACGTTTACGAAAATGCAGCCATGACGGTTACTTCGGGGCCTCTCCGAAGGTATTCCTACGATTCTCCCTCCATAAACAAGTGGTCCGCCGAGATCGATCTGCAATAGGAAGCGCAAAAAGTAAGCTAAACAAGTATATGTTTCATGGCTAATGTAGTATCCCTAGACAGAGGAATAAGTAGGAAGAATCTAATCTAATTGTAAGACGTCTCCATAAGATTTTTGGGGAGTGAAATCCAAGCGATTATATTGATACCATAGAGATCATATCGGCATATCATCACCAGCTGCGAAATCTAAGACTCGTACTGTTGAAATATTCGCCTGCAACCGTCCCTTTATTTCAATCTAAAATGTCATATAGAACAAATTGTATTCCGTAACTGAGCTATTTTTTGTCACGTTCAAAATAATGCTCGTGTTTAAGAAGATACAGAAATCCCCTCCGTCGTCAATTACTCTATACAGCCTCGATTATTATTGTTTTTCAAATACTTGATATTGATCATCTATGGATACAACAATGAGTTCATGTAATCTGCTTGTGGACAAGACTCGCCGGTAACTCCTTTCATTCTCGTCAGTAAAAATTCTTTGGGGCTACGTGAGATATAGTGAAGAATGGTAATTACGCTGATCCGTGCTTCTGAAGCGTGTGTGCATTCGAGCGTTTAATGGAAACATATCTCGTGAAATAAAGAACATTGATTTACGTGGTTAGTACGAGAACAGGTTACCTAGCCTGCGGACTTACTTCGGACATGCTTTGCGGACGTTTCACCGTTCCATAAAAGACCCGATCGAAATCCTCTGCATTGATATGAGTCCTGTTGTCACGCCGTATTTTCACCATTAGTTCTTGCAGACCCGGAATCGAGGAATTCGTCGTATATATTTTTAATGCCGCCAATTTGCCGTACTCGCCATGCGGTACTTCTGCATTTGGCAATGCTATATGGTCTGGCGGTATGAGCCATGCGACCTGCGATGATAACTGCAACGTGTTGAGAGAAAACTGGTAAAACGTTCAGGCGGCTAAGTTTAGGTTGATACGACGACATTTATTAAGAGAGTCGCCACGAGCCTACGACTGGATCCACATAGTTAATTCATGATTAAATCATTCAGTGTTTTTATAGATTAGGAATTCCGATGACGTACAAATTCAGTCATGAATCAAAGTGATAGAGTGCATGGAATAAATATATATAATATAATATTTTTCGTTCTCTTACCCTGACAACAGCTATGTCGCACGCGGATCTTCCATTTAGGAAGCCTTCATGTGGAAATATGTTTATTATCGCGTGTCCAATATCTGTTCGATCGTATCTATCCGTACCGCATACGACTTTTGTGTCATAAAGTCCTCCGAATGTTCGATTCCAGACACAGTGCGCGGCGGTAAGAACGTGCACTGGGCCTATCAATGCACCACCGCATACATGATGCGCGTTCCGTCTCAACGATACGTAATAAGGTGCCTGTGCAATTGTTATTTCCGTTCCACCACCTGCACGTTTTACACGGGCAGCAATTTTTTCGACGACAGTACCTATGAGAATCATTTGTTGCTATTTATCAACTGTTTATTGATTGGTTGGTGTTCTTGAGAGGCAATATTATGGATACTTTCGCAGCAAATTTATTATGGCTGATTTTTGCGGCCACATTGAATCGAAAAATGAGGGATTTCTTACTAGTGATACGGAAAATGTGCCTATACGCCAATTGCGATAACCGCCAACTGTGATTTTCGAGATAAAATGAATATCCTCTTTCGAAAAATCGGTAACTAAGATCTTTATTATAAAGGCATCAAACTCGGAAGACAAAGATTTTGACAATTGCTTCACACGAACACGGATCTCCTACCATCCAATAGCGAAAAAGAAATTGTTTCAATTATATTGATTGTCGTTAAAATGTTGATTAAAAAATACATGCATTCGGGAGAACAACAAAGCAAATGTTAAAAACCCCGTACGGCAAGCATTTTAGAAACGCAATGGGATTGTAAACCAGAGTCGTGCTTAAACACAATTATTTCCGATTTTTTGGCTGTCCTATAGTTTGCATTTACAATAATGCTGATGTACGTGGTCGCTAACGTCAAACAATCAATATACCGAATGCGGAGGTATCTCCTGTTTTATAGTTACATTACGGTATAAGTATCAGTTGTAAGAAATAATCATTCGCGAGCCTCTATCATTTTATCGTTAATTAATTGTTTAAAGAAGTTCCGATGCTGAAGCACCTTGCGTTGGCGTTACGAATGATCGTTTATCCGAAAATCACAATACCTGTTCAAGGATATTCTTACTCTAAGCTCAGGGGGCTTATTACGATTCTGGAATGAGACATCTCAAGGTTCGCATTTTAACCTCACGTGAGTTCCGTCACGCTATTACGGTTCGTGTGAGTGAAAATGTGAAATCACCGAACACTTCCGGTATAGGGATCGCTTAGGCCGCCGTTCGAATTGCCCTGTAAGCGCTCACTGCGCGATACCCACTGCAACCAGACCAATCAAATCAACTGTAACACGGTATCAGCGCTGTAAGCGCAATTCAGACAGCGGCCTCATTCCCGCTAAACATTCCAAAGCGTCCGGTGAAAAGTCGTGTTGTGAACGAGTGTCAATACGAATATCACAGAAAAGCAAAAAAAAAATCACGAATTATGCAGGGATATGAACATTTTGCACGTTGGAGTCTGCGTTATAATAGAGGCAATAAAGAAATATTGGTAACCGTTAAATACAGACGGACGTGGAGAGGACACCGTTTTTCCACTGTGTATAAAAAATGAATAACCTATCACACATTTTCGGTAATATTATAGAATCACGGCTCCACCCCAAAATCGGTCCAAAATTTGTTTGGGGTATTGGCACGGATAAAAAACGATGGTACATGTTGATTAAGGTGGGAAAAGTCCTAATATGAAAAAAAAAAACGTTAAAAAGTGTCATCACGGTGGAGGGTAACAAAGAAATACGTGACATGATTTTTTGTTTTCAAACTTTTTCTTTTAATCTAGCCATCTAATTAATAATCACTGTGTGTGTGTGTGGGTGTGTGTGTGTGTGTGTGTGTGTGCGTGCGTGCGTGTGCGTGCGTGCGTGCGTGTCTGCGTGTGCTTGTGTGCGTGCGTGCGTGTGTGTGTGCGTTTGCGCGTGTGTGTGTGCATGTGCGTGCGCGTGCGTGCATGCGTGCATGCGTGTGTGTGTGTGTGTGTACGCGCGCGCGCGTGCGTGCGCGTGCGCGCGCGCGCGTGTGTGTGTGCGCGTGCGTGTGTGTGTATGCGTGTGCATGGATGTGTGTGTGCGTATATGGATTCTCGTGTGTTCGCGCGCATGCATGCATGCGTGTGTGCCCGCGCCTGCGTATGTACGTGCGTGCATGTGTGTGTGCACGCGCGCACGCGTGTGGGCGTATGTGTGTGTGCGTGTGTGCATATGTGAGTGTGTGTCTATAATTCGCTATTTTGTCCCGTGGTTACGCAAACTTAAAAATCCGATAATTTATGGAATTAATAAAAAGTGTCGGCCTCCCCCAACTGAATTTGCATTGTGATGATATTTTAAAGGCGTTCATGGCAAAAAAAATTGGCATTGAAATTGGTCTCGAGCCGTGTTTCTTTAGTTTTACCACATGTTCGTGCACAGGACATCTTTGAACTCTACTGGAAATGGCCCACCAAAGAATGTTAAAGAATAGCAATAAGTAAGTACACAATCTAATATTTGGCTACGGAGTATGCAGCGACGGCGAAGGACGTTCCACGCATGCGCACTTCGGTTTTCGACACATTTTGTGTCGAGTTGTCTCACGTGAACAACCTCACATTTTCACCCACGTCAATTCTCCGTAATAGGGTGAGCCCCTCACTTTCGTCATTTTCATCATATAGGCCCCATGTAGACTTATTTTGGGTGTACTTACCGCCAATTGCGAGGCAAATGAATAACAAGGTGATTTTCATCATGGCAAGTCTTAACAAAATGCAGTCGGCCCGCAAGCGTTCGCCTAAAAGTATTTTCGTAAAAAATTCCAATGTCAAATTTACGTTCCAGATCGAATAAAAAACACAATAAAAAAGTACGATATGTACTTCGAACACTTAATAAGGGCTCGGTTAGATGATTTTATGACAATCCGTTTGAAAAATTCATTCGACAAAAGATTAAATTCACTGAGCTGAATCGATTCAACATTGAATTTGGTCAGATACACCGAGCGAAAATTCTATGGTATTTGCAATAAGCATCCGTGGTCAAAATAGATATAAAGATAAATAGCTCGTTGGCAAGACCATACAAGTATAGCGGACACAGGTATATTAAAAGGTCTTCTCACTTTAGACGCTAAACAAGGCTATTTTCCTGAATTTTATTGCTAGTTTTATATTGTAGATATTGAAATGAAAGTTGTTACACTTTTAATAAATACACTTTCGGAATTCATTAAAAAAAAATTATGTCACTATTTATAGACGAAAATGGTAGTTAAAAAAAAGTCCTAAAAAATGTAGGTCTGCGCTGTTGATGAAATCTCGGAGATCGAACATCCGAAACAAAAAAATCAAACGGTTCTAGATTCAGTATGTTAATGGCTATAGGGCATATCATACGATTCTTTATATGTGCAAAAGTAATAAAATGGTGGACACTTAAAAAAAAAACAAAAAAACGTGTTTATTTCACCGTTCTTGGCAAAAAAAATAGTAAATATCAACATTTAAAAATTTTTTGACATGCGCTATAGCTATAGTTGCAAAGAATATGTGGTTGAAATTTCATAAGGATCGACTTAGTAGTTTCGAAGATTTGATCTACAAGCCGTCGAAAAACGTTTCGAGAAAAACGCGTTTAAAGTTTGTTTGGGTTACATAAAAAGATTTAAAAAAATTTAATGTATATCCAAAGTGTATTTATTAAGTGTATCAACTTGTATATCAATATCTATTATATAAACCGATCAAAGAAATTCATGAAAATAGCCTTTTTAGCGTCTAAAGCGAGAAGCCACTTAAGATCGTCCAGCCAGTAAACTGTGGTTAGTATGATAATATGTAACTTGCTGACTTTCAATGGGAACTCTTTAAATTCAGGTTAAAACGATAATCTGGGTAGCTGTATTGTTCAAATTTCTATTTGAGAAGACTGTTACCTTATTGATTCTTTTACAGTTGTATGTGCGTAACTGACTCCGGTAAGATCGTGCTTTAAAACTTGCTCTGCATGGAGGCTACCAACGTTGATCGTACGAGAAAGAAAAAAAAACACAATGTCTGAATTTGAAACTCTGCTCAAATTTATATAGGCAAATGTATATCTGTCACGACGCCTTGCATATGAATTTCCACCATTGTGCGAACAACTATCCGCTTCTTCGTCACTTGTCCGTGTTCTAACATAGAGCAGTGAATTGTTAAAACGTCACGTAGTCCAGGCGTTTGTTTGAAAGGAGCTATCGTAAAAACTACTGATATAATAATCTCTCCTACCTCTATGCATATTTTACCCAACAACATTTTCGTCTCACAGCCGGAATATGAGAAAATCCTTCAAAATATGGTTTAAAAAAATTTATTTCGAAAATCAACGCAATTTCGTTTATAATTTAAACGAAAATAGACGTTATTCTTTTTTTTAACTTATAGCTAGTACACAGATGGCCCATCGGAATTGCGATTACAAAGTTTATGGAGAAAAAAATCAGTACAAGAGATGTTCTCGGATTGATGGAGCAATCATTTATTTAAAATGTCGTACCCGGCTTCGCTCGGGTCCGTGCGATATTCACTATTCCTTGCGATGCACTTCTTTTCCGCACCCACACTGCTACGACCAAGTTCGAATTGCCTTTTCGGCATTGTGAAAACGTCACATTAACCTCTGTGATATTCAAGTACGTAAATAAAGTCGTCTGATCGCGAAAACAGAAACAGTCGACTCAACGCGTCGAGAGGAGTGCGTGGTTCACGCAGCGCTCGCTGATGTATTAGCGGTCAACATTTTTTTTCAGCGAGTCTCACATTGTTTTCTGCTGCTCAATATTAAGGAGGTGGGAGCAATAGCCGCAATCAAACATTCCATTTTTTAAAAATATATTTTATTGTCTAGACTATACTGAGTCTTTGCGATACTTTTGAAATGCTTTCACCACCAAAAACCGAAGATAACAAATATTTTAAAGTTTGTAACTTTCCGTGTGGTGCGATAGCAAGACGTTTACACTACGGTTGATGTAATTTTTTTAACTGTCTACCTATTTCCAACAAAGGATCAACGCAAACTATACTTTTGTAAACATTTCGAAAAAATATCCGCCATCTTGCCCATCGTAAACCATGTATATTGAATGTTGAACCATCAAGGTTTAATGAAAGATTACAAATCTTGGTTGACGAATAAAGAGCATTGCTGCCAATCCAATATTAATCAATGGTAATAATACATAATGTCGGCAAATTACATTAGTCGGGGCATAATTACAAATCACTTAAAGTTTCATTCTAAGTTGTGTAAAACATTCGCTGACACAGTTTTTTCGTACTAATTATCGATAATGTTATACTTTTTTCGCGTTCATAGTGATACAATTTTTTTTTAATTTACGTAATAAAAATATATAAATGGATGAATGGCCCTTTAATTTTTTTTTGTGGTCATGATTTCTGATTTCCAACGTATACCCTCGTAGGATTTTACGTATAACCGTTCCCCATTAACCCCTTCGCCATCACTCCCCACCGACACCTTGCTAATCTAACCTAACCTCCGTTGCGTCCACAGCCGTCTTAAGGGGGAATATACATTTATGCAGGAAAAAAATAAGTAATATTGAGCGATTTTCAAAACTAAGAATAATTATTCTACAATTATCAAACTTCAGGTATACTTTAATAGTATATTCAAGTATATGAAACATTTTTTAAAAATTAATTCATCATCAAAATGGCTGAGCTGTGGCAGAGTGTTTCAGCAAGGTCGCCGTGGGAGTTGCGAATCGGCGTGCAGTCCAGCTTCCCGTAGCCTTTGATTCGCAAAAAAGTTCAAACATTTTTTCAGTTAGAACATGTATAGTTTCTATGTGACGGTGATTAAAATGAAGAAAATGGCACGCATTTCCAAAAAAAAAATCTACATTTCACGCAACATTTCTGTAAACTGTGATTAAAAAAAGTAGTTTGTTTTCCAATTTTTCAAAAACAATTATCGTCAAGTAGAACGTCCCAATATTATCAATATTTCTACCAAGTTTCAACTCAATCGGTTTAATAGTTTTAGAGTAATCCTGCACGCCAATTTCGATAATGCAGTTTTGAGAAAAACGCGTTTGAAGTTCGAACACCCGCTCCGAATTCGAGCGGCACAGCGTTGACGGGCTGTAACGTTTGAAGTTTTTCGAATTTCTGTGGAAAACCCGTACCTGGATAGACGGCTATATACTCGTATTCTTCTGATTCTCACTTCTGAACTCTCTGGTTGTTGCGCCAATCGGTGCACGGCTAAGCGGTCTCCGCTCCAAGTATTGGCCACGCACAGTGCTGCTTACCTCGAAGTGCCACCAGAGCCAAACCACGATCGCCCATCTACCAGTGTCTGTCTCTTATATATTTAATTGTCTAATTATATATTTCATGAAATATCAGATCTACCGAATGAATCTATATTTCGTATGCAGTTTTTGCGGTTCATTGAAAAAAAATGTATAAACCGTCATTTCATTCAACTCGATCGCTCCAAGCTCCTTGAAGTACACAAGTGACATCATCTGATCACGAAAACAAATCCAGGACACTCGGCGTGTCGAGTGGAGCGTGCGATCGGTCGCGGATATTTTCGCTGTCGAAATTTTCTTTTAGCGAGTCTGACAGTTTGTTCGCTGCTCAATATTAATGGACGTAAGTAATGTCATCCGATCACGATAACAGAAAGAGGACACACGACGTGTCGATGAGAGCGCGTGCGCGCTCGCGAATTTTGTAGTGTTGAATTTTTGCGGTGAAATTTCACCGTGAAGTCACGGTGAAATTTTTTTTCACCGTGTCTGACATTTTTGTTCGAAATTTTTGCTAACTGCTCAGCCCCCCCGATAACCTACCGTAATGTCACAGAGCCTACAACCTGCACAGGAAAATGCCCCACACACTGGTGAAAACCGCAGGAAGATCCGACCATTGGTTCAGAAGTTCATCGCGGACAGACAAAAAACGCACTTTTATTTATAGGTATAGAGAAGAACTCGACCTATCGATAATAACTTCAGTATGATTAGCGTATTTCAATCGATTATTTAGTATATTTACAAAAAAAGCAGCACCGTTACTACCCATTTTTAATATTCTATCCACGATAATAAGTAAAATTTATGCGTGCGAAAGTATATATTAATGGATCTGCATGAGCTTGAGGCCCAATAAACCGGTCAATTTCAATATCTTTTTCTTATGAGAGTATCGGGATGACGAGATCGGGTTTTCCACACTATTGATACATGGTTTTCGCTAAATTTGAGTTTTTTTTAAATTGGAAAATATTGATAAACAATGTACTTGTTATTATTAAAGCAAAGTGCTGCCGATGTTGCATGGCTAATCGGTGCAAGGGACCGCAAACGTGTGTCCAAAAGTATGGTCGTCAAGAAATTCGACAATTGAATTTACGTATCGCAGGGAACAAAAATAGCAATAAAAAAGGATGAAGTGTGCTTCAGGTAGTTAATACAGCTTCGATCGATGAGTTTACGAGAATCCGCTCAAACAAACTTAATTCAACAAATGATCAAGTTTACTAAGCTGATCAGTTAGGCTTTCAAATTAGTAATTTACACCGAGGAAAAACTCCATGGACTCGTGGAGTACAATCAGTATTCGTACAATCAGTACAATCAGATTGTACAGATGTACAATCAGTACTCGTGGTAAAAATAGACATAGAGGTTAGCGCATTGGGAAGGCAATAAACATATAGCCGACACAGCTACATTAAAATGGCCTAGCCGATAAAGTGTGGTTAGAACCAGCATAACTTACTTATATACTAATATACAATTTGTACATAATAGAGGAATTATATACAATTTCTCTGTACTTATCCTTATAAGTTTACTTATATACGAATTATCAAAAGAAACTCTTTTGACGCCGATCCGAAAGATAATGAGGGTTCTATATTTCTTTAATTCCAATTCGAGAAGAATGTACCCAATTTTTATGTCACTGTGTCTGTGTAATTACGTAACCCTGGTACAATCGTGCTTCGGACAATCTGCGCAAAAAAATGAATCGCTTGATGTGATACTTTGCTGCGACTTCGAAAAGCAAATATATACACCTCACAATGCGAATCCTTTGCATATGAATTTTCATCTTTCGTCGGGGAATAATTATTCACTTTTTCGTCGCCTGTGGGTGTTCTAGCAATGAGTAGTGGATTGGTCAAATGTCACGTAGTTCTGCCGTTTATTTGAAAAGAATAAACGCCACGGACCGGATAATCTCACCCATTTTTATGCATGCTCGACTGAAATTCCAACACTTCGATCCAGAGGCGTAGCCAGAACTTGCTTCAGGGGCGAAGCGGGAAAGGGGGGAGACAAAAACAAAGAAAGTTGACACAAAGTAGTTATTAAACCATTTTTACAAAAACTGCAATCGATTTCGATCGTGTCGAAACCGTATGCCGTAATTACAAAAATGATGCGTGGGCTTCGCGCGTCTGCATCTTTTTCCTATTCTGGCTAGCAGCTCTGAACTTACTTCGTAGGCCGTTAAAGTTTACACTGCGTGCCATCCTACGAATAAAATAATAAATATTTTGGGGCCAATCAGTAAAATGTAAACATTCGGGTTGAAATTTAGCTAAATACAGGATTTGGTTGTAGCGCTTTTTAAATAATTTTTGGATACTCATTTATTTAATTCCACAACATTCATTTGCTCAGATACATAGGTACGACTAACGCCATCTGTTAAATTGCTCATCAAGTACTGTCGTGTTGCTAATAAAACCTCGACAGTCAAATTGTCAAACTATACTTATTTTGGATCTGCATGGGCTTGGGGCCCAAAAGACCGGTCATTTTCCATATATTTTTCTGATAAGAGTATCGGAATGACGAGATCGGGTTTTTCACACTATTGATACATGGTTTTCGCTGAATTTGAGTTTTTTTTTAAATTGGGAAATATTGAAAAACTATGTACTTGTTATTACTGTCGTCAAGAAATTCGACAATTGAATTTATTATACGTATCGGAGGGAATAAAAATAGTAATAAAAAAAGTTTGAAAGTGTGCTTCAGGTAGTTAATACAGCTCCGATCGATGAGTTTACGAGAATCCTCTCAAAAACTTAAGTCAACAAATGATCAAGTTTACTTGTAAGCTGATCAGTTAGGCTTTGAAATTAGTCATTCACACCGAGGAAAAACTTTATGGAGTTTGCAATCAGCACTCGTGGTAAAAATAGATATAAAGATTAGCTCATTGACAGGGCAATAAACATATAGCCGAAACAGCTCCATTGAGATGGTCTACCCGATAAAGTGTGGATAGTGCCAGCATAAGTTACTTATATACGAATATACAATTCGTACAAAATAAAGGACTTATATACAATTTGTCTGTACGTATCCTTATAAGTTTACTTATATACAAATTGTAGTCTTTTAGAAGAAACTCTTTTGACGCCGGTCAAAAAGATAATGTGGGATTTATTTTTCTTTAATTCCAATTCGAGGAGAATGTATCTAGTTTGTATATCGCTGTATCTGTGTAATTGAGTAACCCTGGTACAATCGTGCTTCCGAGAATCTGCGCAAAGAAAACGAATCGCTTGATATGAAAATTTGCTACGATTTAAAAAAGCAAATATATATAACTCACAATGCGAATTCTTTGCACATGAATTTTCATCGCTCTGCAAGGAAAAATTATTCACTTCTTCGTCGCTTGTCGGTCTTCTAACAATGAGCAGTGGATTTGTTAAATATCACGTAGTTTTGGCGTTTATTTGAAAAGAATAATCGCCATAGACCCGATAATCTCACCCATTTCCATGCATGCTCGACCGAAATACCAACACATTGATCCAGAGCCGTAG
This sequence comes from Ophion obscuratus, assembly GCA_964007375.1. NCBI lineage: Eukaryota > Metazoa > Arthropoda > Insecta > Hymenoptera > Ichneumonidae > Ophion > Ophion obscuratus. The sequence continues at coordinate 28,063,913 of OZ023314.1, forward strand.
CCTGGACTTGTTTTAGAGGGGACTGGCCAAAAATAAAGAAAGTCGACACAAAGTACTTATTAAACAATTATTATAAAAACTGCAATCGATTTCGATCGTGTTGGAACCGTATGCCGTGATTACAAAAATGTTGCGTTCGCTTCGCGCGCCTGCATCTTTTTCCTATCCTGGATAGCAGCTTTGAACTCGCTTCGTTGGCCGTTAAAGTATTCAATGTGCGCAACCGTACGAATAAAATAATATAAATTTAGGGCCAATCAGTAAAATGTGAACATTCGGGTTAAAATTGAGCTGAATACAGGATTTGGTTGTAACGTTTTTAAAAATAATCTACACATTTGTCAAATTGCTCATCAAGTACTATCCTGTTCCTAATAAAACATCGAAGGTCGAATTGCCAAAGTACTCAACTGGACTTTGCCTATCTAAATCTAGCTTATGAAAGTAGCATACTCCACTGCCTGATTTATTTGTCACCTAAAACGTTTATGACATTTCGAATGACCGAACCTTGGGCCTGAATTCTGTAGGCCCGACCGATCGCGCCTAGCACACATCGCGTTCATCGGTGTCACCTACATACAAATCTTCGCGGTTTCGAAGCAAGGATTCGCTTAGTTGTTGTTGCGAATTAGGGCCCAGATGTTGGGAAGCATGCAGATTTGCACAACATTTTCATGGGACCACATCGCGGTCTTTGCCTACACGGCAAAGAAACAACCATTCAAATCGGATCAGCCATCACGGCCTAATCCGTGTTTGTACATATAAAAAAAGATATCAATTATCCCACTAGAAACTATTTGAAGGACAAGAGAATCATTTATCCGACGTCTTCAAAAATGTGTCGAGGTTAATGGACATCACTTCGAACATGTGTTACAATAAATGTTCTGTACAAAAAATTCAATTATTCGGATATTCTTGTTGTCAATACCATCACGATTTACCGCTTTTAAACGTGTATTTTGGTAAAAAATCATTTCAAGGTGATGATATCATAGGTCGTTAGATTTATCTAAATAAGGAGACAGTAGGGGTTTCAGGGTGAAAAAAAACACTTTTTTGCGATTTTCTTCATCTATATGGATAGAGTAAATGTATTGAAATATTTTGTACCTTGTTAAGTGTCATTTCAAGAAGATCCCGTGAAATTTGTATGCGAAAATATCCACAAACAAGCCGGTGCCGCGTTTTGCTCGAAACCACTTTTTCAACGTCCGTATTCACTGCCGTTTGAAAACTACATGACCGATTTATTTCAAACTTGGTACACACTTTCTTCATATAAAATGCCTCCCTCAAACGGTTAGTTTGAGATTTTTTGTTTACATTGAGGGGGTTTTCCACCTCCAAAATGACGGAATTTTTCGTGAAAAATAGCACTTTTCACTTGACAGGAGCACCAAAAATTTAGAAATAAAAAAAAATTATCGAAGACCGTTGGGGGGAGCATTTGATGATACTTTGACTAAATTTTAATGGTACTTGATTTCAGATAATTTCTAGCTTAGATACGGTGAACACCGCAAAACGTGTTTTTCCAAAGGCGTTCTTGGAAAAGCTTTGTCACGGGCTTGTTTGTGAATATTTTCGCGTACAAATTTCACGGAATGGACTTCAAATGACACTTAACAATGGACAGAAGGTTTCAATAAATTTACTCTATCCATATAGATGAAAAAAATTCGCAAAAGAGTGTTTTTTTCTTCACGCTGAAACCCCTACCCTTCCATTAATAAAAAAAACATGTTCCCATTTAAAAATCCATTGATGACCTTGAGAACGTAAAAACTATGACCTTGACAAAAATGAATTTTTCACCATTGTATCAGCCCTTCAAAATCAATCAATTTACCCTCTAACATTTTTTTGTCACTCTAAAGGCAACGGAGATATTTGGGGTGGTCACGGTAAATCGTCCACCCTGTATAATACAAAAGTGCTGAGAATTAAATATCATTCCGAACGATTTGGCGAGAAAATTTTAATATTTTCGTCAAAATTAATCCACCCATAATAACTTCGGTATTATTCGCTTTTTCGAAGCATCTGTTCAGTATATTTATTATTACGGTATCACCGTTATCATTTGCACGTTCCCGAGACGTCGTCATCAAAACCTTATAGAACTTTTTTTAATTGAATGGGATTCGATGTACTTAACTTTATGGGTCAATATGATACGAATGACATTAGGTACTGGAGTAACATCTCGAATTCTGCTCTTCCCGATGACAAAACGCTCGAAGTGCGCGGTCGAGACGCAACAACTTTAAGGGGGGATTGTCTTTTTTTTTCGCAAAATTTACCGCTTTTTGGGAATTTTTTTGTGAAGAAAGTATACAACGGAAAACTTGTGAAACTTGGCATATAGTTGTATTGATCTGTTTACTACATACAAAAAATTTTTTAAACAATTTCATCAAAAAATCCGCCTCCCACCCCCCTCGACGCGCGATGGTCCTTTTTTGATGGTGTGCACGATTACAGCCTTCACGTTCATCCTGCAACAAAAACCCAAAAAGCATTTTACTTTAGACACATACAGCTATCGTTCGATGAAGGGGAAAAAAATTGACGATTTGGTGACGTTTTGAACTTGAAGTATCGATTTTTCGAAAAAAATTGATCGATTTTTTGTTATACATAAAAAACTATTAAACGTATTGCTTTTTTGCTTCATCAAACGATAAAAGGATGTCAGCTGAGCATTCTGTCCAAATTTGAAGGCAATCGGTTGAATAGTTTTTGAGAAATCGTGCACACCATCAAAAAAGGACCATCGCGCGTCGAGGGGGGTGGGAGGCGGATTTTTTGATGAAATTGTTTAAAAAAATTTTTATATGTAGTAAACAGATCAATAAAACTATATGCCAAGTTTCACAAGTTTTTCGTTGTATACTTTCTTCACAAAAAAATTCCCAAAAAGCGGTAAATTTTGCGAAAAAAAAGACAATCCCCCCTTACGAGGCAATATCAGTGCGACACTTTCAAAAAATCGATTTTTTGGCTCTTTCGACAGTTTATACTTTCAAGAATATCATGTAAAATTTCAAGACCGTATCTCTAATCATTTTATCTTGCAAAAAGCGATATTTAAATCTTTAAACGCGTTTTTTTCGAAATACGGTTTTTCAAATTTGCTGACATTGTAACTCGAAGAGCAATTATCCGATTGACTTAAAATTTGAACTGTGTACTCTTAAATATATTCACTCTACAATGACGTAGGATATTTTTGATTGGATGAAAATTGACGATTTGGCATTGAAAAAAACGACCATTTTACAAGCAAGAAAAAACAGACTTTTTATATCACTACGCCATTATGTAAGATTTTGATTATTTTCGAAAATCCTACGTCATTGTACAGAAAATACCTTCCAGTTTAACGACATTTTTTCTTTTTCGGTTTCAGCTACTCAATCGGAGGAAATCTTGTCAGCATCGGAGGAACTTTTTTTTGGCGTCTCCGAAAGCAGCGCACAAGTCGCTTGGATCTCAATATTTTCTATGAAAAAAATATGTGATATACGTCACATATACCCATATATATTCTTAATTTTCCGAAACATTTAGTTGAGTACTTTTCTTCCGAAAAATTCCCAAAAATCACCCACTCTTTCAGCGTTTACACTGGTATAGCCCCTTAAATGCGTTTTTCTCGAAACTATGATTTTCAAATCGACAACCATGATGTTTCCATAACCAACTTGCCGATTGAGCTCAAATTCGGCTTTGACCTTCAGTAGACTGTTTTTAAATGTTCGTAGCAGAATCGGGTTCGAATAATTTTTTAAATATGTATCACTGGTCGAACGATCAGAAAAATAGGAAAAATTGATAATGAAAGTTCAGCATACCGCCATTTTGTAAATTTTTTCGTTGAAACTGGTACCAAACATTCCAACACTCGTACTGATTAGGATTATGTTTGGCTTTTTGTCAGATTCATACAATGTCCTGGTCGCTAATTGGGAGCGTTTCGCGCGCTTTCGTGCACAAACGTACAAATTACATGATGAGAATTTTTTAGCTTATTCATATTTTTGAAGGACTATTAAACATGTGTATTTATTGTTTCAGTTTCTTGTAGATATTCCATACCAAAAATAACCTCCAAATCAGCCCTCTAGGAAACGATACCGCATTAATAGAAAGTCTTTTGACGCATATCAAATAGATAATGTCCGTGATTATATTTTGTAAATTCCAATTTGCAGTGGCGGATTAAGGGGGACGGTCCGGCCCGGGCCTCTGGTGCTGGTGGGCCACCAAATCTCGATATGTCATTTTTAGACAAATTCCACCCAATGCCGAAATATGTTCAGTAAGGGGCAGTTTTGGGTTGGAAGCCCCGTACGTATGCAAAATATAAACATAGGTAGGTAGGTACTAATTTACCTGTTATCAGGTCATGATAGCAATTGTCAATATAGCATAAAGCTCTACCTACGTATAGCCAGCGTCATGAAAATGGTGCGCCCCGCGCGATGGGCCACGCTCACTCTATGGTGGCTTTGGCGCGAAACATAAATACTAGATCCGAACAATAGAGATCTTTCGTAAAAAAATTACATACATACCTACTAAAGAAATTACATCCATACGTACTAAAGAATAACAAAAGCGGAAATCAACCAATCTGAACCGTACGGTCATAAAATTACATTATAACTTGCAACTTGTTAGAAGCCAAAATAAACATAGTAGTCGCCGCTATTGCCAACTTGTTTTGTTATACTCACCATAAGCGGTTCTTCAAACCACCAGAAAACCTCTGATGCCGCCTGGTGTGATCGCTTACTGTCTAGTAAGTAAGCGACAACATCTGATGAGCTTACATAAAAAAATTATTAAGTATTTCAAAACATACTTTTTCAAGCAAATTGAGCTCGATTCAATTACTATACCCTGTGGTCTATATTCATTCAAATCTATATACAGCCAAAACATTAATCAGGGAATCCCCATGGCGCTGCTAAGTATTTACAAGATCGTAGTATTGCCTACACCATAAAAGTTGACACACTTTGTGTCAAAGGGCCTTGTCATAGTAAAATATAATGTATTATAAATTTGTTTACACGTTAGTGGTTGAATATCTTGCTCACCACTAACAAAAACCACCAGCCACTAAAAACAAATTTTATCCACTAAAAGGGATGTCTAAACCACCAGTTTACGTGGAAAATCCACTAAGTTGGCAACACTGTTAGCCCCTGCGGGACTTTCCTGATCGAGGGTCTTACATACAAGTCTGGAAACGAAGCCACATTTCAATGATGCCGTGAGGCACCCTTACAAGATCCACTTTTCATTCCGCTTGCCGCCACATGCGTCGCTCCTATCGGAGGATATCCCCCACCCGCGGTCTTCTGTGATCTCACCCTACGACCTTACTTATAATTTCCGTGTTGTCATGTGAACGATAATCTCGGTCCGTGTATCACCTCATGCTCTTAAGGCATTTCTTTCACGAACTCAAATATTTAACAATTCATTTATTTTCGTCTATAATTACGTAAAAATACATCCCCGTATATTGGCAAAATTGCATCCCAATTGACCGAACTTTTAACGAAAAATGACGACTCCAAAAGAGGTCTCGTTTATACGGCGCTTTATGGAGATAACGCGCTGGCTACATTTCTATGTAATAATTTAAACACTAAATAACTCTAGATACCAGATATAAACTGCTCACACGAGTAAAATATTGTAAAGATTTCGTAACGACAATAAAAACAGCCGGTAACCGAATGTTTGGAGAAATTATTCAGGATTAAACTTAGAAAAATGTGACTAGCAGACGAGTTTTCGTAGCTGCGACTTTTCAGAGAATGGGTCTATCAATCAGTTTACTTAGTCTTCAGTATGCGTATTATTTCTTCCTTTGGTTTTTTATTTGTATCCTAATCAAATATTCGGGGGCAAGGTCGACGGCGCATGCGCCTCGATCTGGAGAGTAGGAGAGACAGACAGAAGATATTATGTCCATGTCACACACCCACCCGTCAATAGCAATGCCACGTAGTGGCGAAAAATGTAAAGAAAAGTAGATCGGCCTAGCGCGCCTAACATATCGTGGTCGTTTCGAAAACTGTATCAAACCTGTATTATTATTAAATGGGAGTTCAGTGAATCTTTGCCCTGTTTATCACTTATAGTCCAATACTTCTTGACCATATGTGTCTCGATCGGATCATGCGAGAGAAGTTTTTCTAAACTGAAATTGATAAAAAAAAACATTACCGCCGATCTACGGGGAACCAAGAGCGCCTAGTCAGTCTGTCCATTCTATCAATTGAAAGGGAAGTTTCAAGGGAAATAGATTTCAACGACGTTATTGAGATGTTCAGTTAAATGAAAGCACGAAAACATGTAAAAAATAGTTACAAAGCAAAAGCTTTGTTATTAAACATATAAGTACAATACAAGTGACTTTCTTGTTATAGTCTTCATTATTTCTTTGCACTCTACCTGCTAGGTACTGTGTTGAATGCTGATCCATATTCTAACTTTTTCACTCATATTATAAGTAGGCCGCATAGTCAAATTACATATAATGAATAATACATCCATTTTTAGCAGACCAGGGGCCTCATTAATATGCCGCCCCGGGCCTCCGACGGGCTTGGTCCGCCACTGCCAATTTGAGAAGAATGTGCCCAGCTTATATGTCGCTCTATCTGTATTATCAACCCTGGTGCCATCGTGCTTCGACGAAACGGCGAGAGGAAACAAGTCGCTCCACGTGAAACTTTGTTACGACTTAAAAAGGCAAATATATATAACTCACAATGCGAATTCCTTGCATATGAATTTTCATCTTTCTTCGGGGAATAATTATTCACTTCGTCGCTTATCCGTGTTCTAACAATGAGCAGTGGATTGGTCAAATGTCACGTAGTCCGGGCGTTTATTTAAAAACAATAATCGCCACAGCCCCGATAATCTCACCCATTTCTGTTCATACCCGACCTGTGCCGCGGCGGAAGGTGGTGGGGGGGAGGGGGGGGGGGAGTCAAAAGCTAAGAAAGCCAATATACAGTACTTATCAAACCATGTTTATAATAACTGCAATCGACTTCAATCATGTCGAATCCGGATGCCGTAATAACAAAAATTTTGTGACCGCTTCACGCGTCTGCAGCCTTTCCGAATCCTAGCATGGCAGCTCGGAGCTCACTTCGTTAGCCGTTAAAGTTCGAACCATGGCAATCCTACGAATAAAATAATAAATATCTGGGGACAATCAGTAAAATGTGAACATTCGGGTTTAAATTTTGCTGAATACAGGATTTGGTTGTAACGTTTTTTTTTAAATTATTATTGGATACTCATTTATTTAATTCTACAAGATTCATTCACTCAGATACAAATGTGGCGGTCCTGCTTGTTCACTTCTTCGTCGCTTGTCGGTATTCCAACACCAAGCAGAGAATTGGTTGGAATGTCACGTAGTACGAGCGTTTATTTGAGACGAATAATCGCCACAGCTACTGATAATCGCTTGTACGTCTATGCACACGCTACTAGAAATACACACACTACAATAACCTCGTGACCAAATATACGCGAAATCTGCACAGTGTCTTTGTTTTTTTTTTTCATTTTTTAAATATATGCAATTACATTTATAATCTTAATGAAAAGAAGCAGCATTGTTTCTACAATTTAACGCAAGGGTGAATCAATAGCATATATCTTACAAGGATCCTGAGAATAAAATATGATTCCGAACGATTTTGCGAGATTCAGAAATTCTTATGATTTCCGAATAAATTGACCTACCGGCGATAACTTCGGCATGATTGGTGTATTTCAATCGCTTGGTCAGTATATTTACTAATATACAATCACCGTTATCATTCGAAAATTCGCCAGCGCTATCGGCATCCGACAGTTATGGGACTTTAAAAAATGGCGCGGGTTCCGGTGCACTCAAGGGCTTAGACAACTGTGACGACCCGAAATTAAGGGTTATTAAAAAAAAAAAAATTTCAAAGAATATGGGAGATGATTGAAAAATCGTTTGAATATTTATTTGTACGTACACGAATGCAGTTGTGTAGCAAATTTCATCAAATATATTAATAATCAAAGAACTTATGAACAATCTCATGAAGAACGTTTGATCGCGAGGGCGCACAGTAGGAGAAAAGCCCAAAAACCTGGCCAAAACCCCAAAAAATAAATTTTCGAAATAGGGTCAGTTGAGTAGTCATTCAGGTAGAGGACTAGTAACTGCATTCTATTGTGGAAGGGAAAGCCCTTTAAGTGTATACCTGCGTCGCAGCGTCAGTTGGCAGTTAGTGTTCGTGAAGAGTGTACGTGTCACGCGCTGAACAGACGAAAATAACGCTGACTTCAAAAACCCATAACTTTAAAGTGACGGGTTTAATTTCAATTCTGCAACATGGATACGACTTCTGGAGGTATGTAGAACATGTTTTTACATCGGTTGAATCTAAAGTTTATGTATAAATGATTGAAATGTAGTATAGCCTTCGGCATAAATAAAATAGAATAATTTTGAAAACTTATATTTTCAACGGTCCGAAAAGTTATATATTTTGTCACATTTTGCAAAGCTCCTAGTCTCGGCCTTTAGTTTAATGTATAAGCTTTCGAAATTTACAAGAGTTACCTGCGGAAAACGTGCGTCTTGTCCGTTATGATTTTTTTCGCATCGTGCGGTAGCCGAGCGTGCACGCGGCACTATTGAGCAGCCTCTGCGCCTCTACCTGAGAATGGGTGAAGTAGCATCATAACGGACAAGACGGCTGTTATACGCTTGAAATAAATTATTTTAATATATATGTATGTGTATATATATATACAGGGTGATCCAGAATAGATGTATCAGCGGGAAATGCCGGGTTCGGCAGGTTATTCCGAAGATTTCTACCGAGCCGTTTTCTTTTTTTCGCCTCCGTCATCAAATGGGAAGCATTAGAAAATAGGCATTCGATCTTCGAAATTAACGCTCGAATCCGCCATGTTGGACGACCGAAAAGGGCAGAAGAGTAGACGAAGGGCCACGAAGTCGTAGCCGACGTCAAGAAGGTTCTGCGAAACAGCAGCGTTTGACAAATGCCAGCGCGCATGATCTGACGTTTAGCGAATCATTCGCTACGTTGGCTGTCAACCTATTCGGCCCGAGAATCGTGACACACGATTTGACGTTTCACCTGTCGTCTGCTATCGCTCGGCGTATTGCGTGCCAAAGCGTGAAGCGCGCCGCAATTAATGACATTTACGAATTTTGCCGCGATTATCCATCGAGAGCGCCTGTTCTTTTTGCTTCCTTAAGAAATAAAAATTAACAAAACCAAAGAATTGTCAATGATTATCGACTTTCGATATACCGAGCGATTTTTCTTGTGTATTGAAAAAAAATCAATACGTAAGTTTTTATTAACAAATTCTCAATAACTTGACGCTACATTTTCGAGAATTCGATGTTTTCGGGATTCCATTTCTCATTCGACCACTCTGTTCAGTATCGTAGTCGGATTGATCTCCAAAAATACATTTTTCTGTCCGAATATCATCTCAAAGTGTGTTCGAGCTGGGTTAGGAAACATAAGGAGAAGATTTCCATTTCCTCATTACGGGAGACGAAATCTGTCGGTTCCGGCAGACGAAAATCGATACGACGTTTTTTTAGGATTGACAATAGATGAGAAGATCTTCTGCACCGCCTGAGATACAATTTTTCACGTACCGATACGGGTTGATTCTGGAAATCCCAAAGCGTTGCAACTCTGTTTGCGGTTTCTCTTAAGGGGTAACACCACTCGAGCGGCAGAAAATTAGGCCTAACTGTGACAATTTATTTTGGCAGTATGAAAAAACGAATAGGATTTCTTATGAGAGGGTTTATGTAAGACATATTAAAGTATGTAAAAATTATTGTAATTTTCATACAAAATAGCGACGACAGAGCCCATCTTAAAAAACTTGTTTTTCAAACTGGGAGGCCGGAATACGCGAATCCTTTGCATGAATCGATTTGAATTTTGATCGCAGCTTCATAATTACATTCTCTATGGGCGTACGTCAACGTCGTTTGACAAACGAATTGATTTCATCTCCTATCGCGATCGGGAACGAGATGAATTTATCTCGTTTCAATATCATCGGAAAGGAGATGAAATCAATAGCGAACTCGTCGTGACGGCTTCGAGTATGTCTTACGGACACTAGAAGAATCATTGGCAGAATTTATTTCATCTCTGTTCGCGATTGAGAACGAGATGAAATCATCTCTTTGCGATATTATCGGAATGGAGATGAAATCAACCGCGAACTCGTTGTGACGTTGTCGAGAATGTCCTATGGATAATGCACGAATCGTTGTCCGAATTGATTTCATCTCCTGTCGCGATCGGGAACGAGATGAATTTATCTCGTTTCAATATCATCGGAAAGGAGATGAAATCAATGGCGAACTCGTCGTGACGGCTTCGAGTATGTCCTACGGACACTAGAAGAATCATTGACAGAATTGATTTCATCTCCGTTCGCGATCGGGAACGAGATGAAATCTTCCCTTTGCGATATTATCGGAATGGAGATGAAATCAACCGCGAACTAGTTGCGACCTTGTCGAGTATGTCGTATGCATAATGCATGAATCGTTATCCGAATCGATTCCATCTCCTATCGCGATCGGGAACGAGATGAATTTATCTTGTTTCCATATCATCGGAAAGGAGATGAAATCAATTGCGAACTCGTCGTGACGGCATCGAGTATGTCCGACGGACACTAAAAGAATCATTGACAGAATTGATTTCATCCCCATTGGCAATCGGGAACGAGATGAAATCATCTCTTTGCGATATTATCGGAATGGAGATGAAATCAATCGCGAACTCGTTGTGACGTTGTCGAGAATGTCCTATGGATAATGCACGAATCGTTGTCCGAATTGATTTTATCTCCTGTCGCGATCGGGAACGAGATGAATTTATCTCGTTTCGATATCATCGGAAAGGAGATGAAATCAAAGGCAAACTCGTCGTGACAGCTTCGAGTATGTCCTACGGACACTAGAAGAATCATTGACAGAATTGATTTCATCTCCGTTCGTGATCGGGAACGACATGAAATCATCTCTTTGCGATATTATCGGAATCGAGATGAAATCAACCGCGAACTCGGTGTGACGTTGTCGAGTATGTCCTATGGATAATGCACGAATCGTTGTCCGAATTGATTTCATCTCCTATCGCGATCGGGAACGGGATGAATTTATCTCGTTTCAATATCATCGGAAAGGAGATGAAATCAATGGCGAACTCGTCGTGACGGCTTCGAGTATGTCCTACGGACACTAGAAGAACCATTGACAGAATTGATTTCATCTCCGTTCGCGATCGGGAACGAGATGAAATCATCTCTTTGCGATATTATCGGAATCGAGATGAAATCAACGGCGATCTCGCTGTGACGTTGTTGAGTATGTCCTATGGATAATGCACGAATCGTTGTCCGAATTGATTTCATCTCCTATCGCGATCGGGAACGAGATGAATTTATCTCGTTTCAATATCATCGGAAAGGAGATGAAATCAATGGCGAACTCGTCGTGACGTTGTCGAGTGTATCCTATGAATACTGCACGAATCACTGACAGAATTTATTTCATCTCCGTCCGCGATCGGGAACGAGATGAATTCATCTCGTCCCGATATAATCGGAAACGAGATGAAATCAAAGGCAAACTCGTCGGTACAGCTTCGAGTATGTCCTACGGACACTAGAAGAATCATTGACAGAATTGATTTCATCTCCGTTCGCGATTGGGAACGAGATGAAATCATCTCTTCGCGATATTATCGGAATGGAGATGAAATCAACCGCGAACTCGTTGTGACGTTGTCGAGTATGTCCTGTGGATAATGCACGAATCGTTGTCCGAATTGATGTCATCTCCTATCGCGATCGGGAACGAGATGAATTTATCTCGTTTCAATATCATCGGAAAGGAGATGAAATCAATGGTGAACTCGTCGTGACGTTATCGAGTGTATCCTATGGATATTGCACGAATCACTGACAGAATTGATTTCATCTCCGTTCGCGATCGGGAACGAAATGAATTCATCTCGTCGCGATATTATCGAAAAGGAGATAATATCAATGGCAAACTCGTCGTGACGTTGACGAGTGTATCCTATGGATACTCCACGAATCACTGACAGAATTTATTTTATCTCCGTTCGTGATCGGGAACGAGATGAATTTATCTCGTTTCAATATCATCGGAAAGGAGATGAAATCAATGGCGAACTTGTCGTGACGGCTTCGAGTATGTCCTACGGACACTAGAAGAATCATTGACAGAATTGATTTCACCTCCTATCGCGATCGGGAACGAGATGAATTTATCTCGTTTCAATATCATCGGAAAGGAGATGAAATCAATGGTGAACTCGTCGTGACGTTGTCGAGTGTATCCTATGGATACTGCACGAATCACTGACAGAATTTATTTTATCTCCGTTCGCGATCGGGAAGTAGATGGATTCATCTCGTTCCGATATAATCGGAAACGAGATAAAAACAAAGGCAAACTCGTCGTGACGGCTTCGAGTATGTCTTACGGAAACCAGAAGAATCATTGACAGAATTGATTACATCTCCGTTCGCGATTGGGAACGAGATGAAATCATCTCTTTGCGATATTATTGGAATGGAGATGAAATCAACCGCGAACTCGTTGTTGCCGGTTGTTGCCGTCCGAGATGAAATCAATTCGGACAACGATTCATGCATTATCCATACGACATACATGACACGGTCGCAACGAGTTCGCGGTTTATTTCATCTCCATTCCGATAATATCGCAAAGAGATGATTTCATCTCGTTCCCGATCGTGAACGGAGATGAAATCAATTCTGTCAATGGTTCTTCTAGTGTCCGTAGGACATACTCGAAGCCGTCACGACGAGTTCGCCATTGATTTCATCTCCTTTCCGATGATATTGAAACGAGATAAATTCATCCCGTTCCCGATCGCGATAGGAGATGAAATCAATTCGGACAACGATTCGTGCATTATCCATAGGACATACTCGACAACGTCACACCGAGTTCGCGGTTGATTTCACCTCCGTTCCGATAATATCGCAAAGAGATGATTTCATGTCATTCCCGATCACGAACGGAGATGAAATCAATTCTGTCAATGATTCTTCTAGTGTCCGTAGGACATACTCGAAGCCGTCACGACGAGTTCGCCATTGATTTCATCTCCTTTCCGATGATATTGAAACCAGATAAATTCATCCCGTTCCCGATCGCGATAGGAGATGAAATCAATTCGGACAACGATTCGTGCATTATCCATAGGACATACTCGACAACGTCACACCGAGTTCGCGGTTGATTTCATCTCGATTCCGATAATATCGCAAAGAGATGATTTCATGTCGTTCCCGATCACGAACGGAGATGAAATCAATTCTGTCAATGGTTCTTCTAGTGTCCGTAGGACATACTCGAAGCCGTCACGACGAGTTCGCCATTGATTTAATCTCCTTTCCGATGATATTGAAACGAGATAAATTCATCCTGTTCCCGATCGCGATAGGAGATGAAATCAATTCGGACAACGATTCGTGCATTATCCATAGGACATACTCGACAACGTCACACCGAGTTCGCGGTTGATTTCATCTCCATTCCGATAATATCGCAAAGAGATGATTTCATGTCATTCCCGATCACGAACGGAGATGAAATCAATTCTGTCAATGATTCTTTTAGTGTCCGTAGGACATACTCGAAGCTGTCACGACGAGTTTGCCTTTGATTTCATCTCCTTTCCTATGATATTGAAACGAGATAAATTCATCTCGTTCCCGATCGCGACAGGAGATGAAATCAATTCGGACAACGATTCGTGCATTATCCATAGGACATTCTCGACAACGTCACAACGAGTTCGCGATTGATGTCATCTCCATTCCGATAATATCGCAAAGAGATGATTTCATCTCGTTCCCGATCGCGAACGGAGATGAAATCAATTCTGTCAATGATTCTTCTAGTGTCCGTAGGACATACTCGAAGCCGTCACGACGAGTTCGCCATTGATTTCATCTCCTTTCCGATGATATTGAAACGAGATAAATTCATCCCGTTCCCGATCGCGATAGGAGATGAAATCAATTCGGACAACGATTCGTGCATTATCCATAGGACATACTCGACAACGTCACACCGAGTTCGCGGTTGATTTCATCTCCATTCCGATAATATCGCAAAGAGATGATTTCATGTCATTCCCGATCACGAACGGAGATGAAATCAATTCTGTCAATGATTCTTCTAGTGTCCGTAGGACATACTCGAAGCCGTCACGACGAGTTCGCCATTGATTTCATCTCCTTTCCGATGATATTGAAACGAGATAAATTCATCCCGTTCCCGATCGCGATAGGAGATGAAATCAATTCGGACAATGATTCGTGCATTATCCATAGGACATACTCGACAACGTCACACCGAGTTCGCGGTTGATTTCATCTCCATTCCGATAATATCGCAAAGAGAAGATTTCATCTCGTTTCCGATCGCGAACGGAGATGAAATCAATTCTGTCAATGATTCTTCTAGTGTCCGTAGGACATACTCGAAGCCGTCACGACGAGTTCGCCATTGATTTCATCTCCTTTCCGATGATATTGAAACGAGATAAATTCATCCCGTTCCCGATCGCGATAGGAGATGAAATCAATTCGGACAACGATTCGTGCATTATCCATAGGACATTCTCGACAACGTCACAACGAGTTCGCGAGTGATTTCATCTCCATTCCGATAATATCGCAAAGAGATGATTTCATCTCGTTCCCGATTGCCAATGGGGATGAAATCAATTCTGTCAATGATTCTTTTAGTGTCCGTCGGAAATACTCGAAGCCGTCACGACGAGTTCGCTATTGATTTCATCTCCTTTCTGATGATATGGAAACAAGATAAATTCATCTCGTTCCCGATCGCGATAGGAGATGGAATCGATTCGGACAACGATTCGTGCATTATCCATAGGACATACTCGACAAAGTCACAACGAGTTCGCGATTGATTTCATCTCTTTTCCGATAATATCGCAAAGAGATGATTTCATCTCGTTCCTGATTGCCAATGGGGATGAAATCAATTCTGTCAATGATTCTTTTAGTGTCCGTCGGACATACTCGAAGCCGTCAAGACGAGTTCGCTATTGATTTCATCTCCTTTCCGATGATATTGAAACGAGATAAATTCATCACGTTCCCGATCGCGATAGGAGATGAAATCAATTCGTTTGTCAAACGACGGTGACGTACGCCCATAGAGAATGTAATTATGAAGCTGCGATCAAAATTCAAATCGATTCATGCAAAGGGTTCGCGTATTCCGGCCTCCCAGTTTGAAAAACAAGTTTTTTAAGATGGGCTCTGTCGTCGCTATTTTGTATGAAAATTACAATAATTTTTACATACTTTAATATGTCTTACATAAACCCTCTCATAAGAAATCCTATTCGTTTGTTCATACTGCCAAAATAAATTGTCACAGTTAGGCCTAATTTTCTGCCGCTCGAGTGGTGTTACCCCTTAAGAGAAACCGCAAACAGAGTTGCAACGCTTTGGGATTTCCAGAATCAACCCGTATTGGTACGTGAAAAATTGTATCTCAGGCGGTGCAGAAGATCTTCTCATCTATTGTCAATCCTAAAAAAATGTCGTATCGATTTTCGTCTGCCGGAACCGACAGATTTCGTCTCCCGTAATGAGGAAATGGAAATCTTCTCCTTATGTTTCCTAACCCAGCTCGAACACACTTTGAGATGATATTCGGACAGAAAAATGTATTTTTGGAGATCAATCCGACTATGATACTGAACGGAGTGGTCGAATGAGAAATGGTATCCCGAAAACATCGAATTCTCGAAAAAGTAGCATCAAGTTATTGAGAATTTGTTAATAAAAACTTACGTATTGATTTTTTGTCAATACACAAGAAAAATCGCTCGGTATATCGAAAGTCGATAATCATTGACAATTCTTTGGTTTTGTTAATTTTTATTTCTTAAGGAAGCAAAAAGAACAGGCGCTCTCGATGGATAATCGCGGCAAAATTCGTAAATGTCATTAATTGCGGCGCGCTTCACGCTTTGGCACGCAATAAGCCGAGCGATAGCAGAAGACAGGTGAAACGTCAAATCGTGTGTCACGATTCTCGGGCCGAATAGGTTGACAGCCAACGGAGCGAATGATTCGCTAAACGTCAGATCATGCGCGCTGACATTTGTCAAACGCTGCTGTTTCGCAGAACCTTCTTGACGTCGGCTACGACTCCGTGGCCCTTCGTCTACTCTTCTGCCCTTTTCGGTCGTCCAACATGGCGGATTCGAGCGTTAATTTCGAAGATCGAATGCCTATTTTCTAATGCTTCCCATTTGATGACGGAGGCGAAAAAAAGAAAACGGCTCGGTAGAAATCTTCGGAATAACCTGCCGAACCCGGCATTTCCCGCTGATACATCTATTCTGGATCACCCTGTATATAAATTTTCTGTGATTTAATTATGATATATACGTATGCATATATATATATACATATTAAAATCAACCACATAAAAATTTCTTAAATATGAATGAAATGTTATAACATTCAAATAAAATATTTGAATATATATATTATATAGTAAGCAAAGCTTTCTTTTAACCAAATCCATGTCAATATTTTCTGTCTAATTTTTTTTAAATTATTTATTATTACTAATATTATTATTATTACTAATAATTTTTTTAAAATTATTTATTATTACTTCTGATCCGTACATTTCAAGTGTCAGAAGACTACCACAGAAGAAGCTGAAGAGTTTGTCGCCGGAAGCTGTAGCGATGTTGATCGCTCCTAAAGTGACTGCTGCAGCAGACGAATTTTGCGCCGAGATTGAAGCCGTGCCGGGAGTTGTAATAGATACAAACTCGGATAATGATTCTGACTCCGACTCCGACTCCGATTACGATTTTGACTAAGAATAAAATTTTCTATTTTTGAAACGTTCCGTATGTATTTTGGAAATAAAAATAATAATTGCGTAGAATACACTGTTCACGTTTATTTTATTATGATGATTTTTTAAAATATATTAATTTATCTATTTAGCAGGATACTCGGCCGTTTTGTTTATAACAATTTGCTGTAAGCTCTTTGTTGCAAGTTATAAACAATAGATATCGGATTGGTAATCAGCGACCTTGAAAACCCGTATATACCAATTTTTGTCAACATCTGGTAACTTTTTAACGTTCATGTCGGCCATATTGGATCGGCCATTTTTTTTACGATAATTTGGCTTGCGGATTCGTAATCAGCGACCTTGAAAACCCGTAAATACCAATTTTTGTCGACATCTGGCAACTTTTTAACATTCATGTCAGCCATATTGGATCGGCCATTTTGTTTACGATAATTTGGCTTTCAGATTCGTAATCAGCGACCTTGGAAACCCCTGTAAGCCAATTTTCATTCCCGTCAAAGGTCATTTGAGGTTTTGGCCAGGTTTTTGGGCTTTTCTCCTACTGTGCGACGCTCGGACGACTTCGGGAAGAGCCGAGCGCCACCGAAGTTTCCCGACCGCGCCTTCGGCAGCTACACCAATACATGGACGCTGAGCACGTTTATGTGCGGCCAAGCCGAAACGAAGGATTCGAGGGAAAAAGCAATCTGAGCACGACTCGCGCGTGACGTCACCCGCCGGCACGAGCGAGGCTTTTAGATGATTTCAATGCTTATTTAGCTCTTGTTTCTTTGCGTTATTAATGTATGCAAAAAATGTATCGCACACTCCCATAGCTTATTTTTTTCAGTTTATACGTTAATTTAAATATAATAATAAATCTAAATTACAACTTTTTTATCTTCTAAAATATTGTTTACGCTTTACTCGCACCCGTCCTTGTGCCAAATAAATTATAATTCATAAAAGTAAGCGGAAATATATTTATATTCGTATTATTATGTTAATTCTCATAGCTCTCATATGAAAACTCTCATATAAAAAACTCTCATGTGAAAAAAACTTCAAAACCTTAGATTTCAACGAACCAAGAACATACATCTTCACATTTTCAATCATGACGAATTTTTAAGAACAATATCATCACAAACACATCTGAACCAAAACAATATACATCACCTAAATTATCAAAACATAAATCAAACAACACAAAATCACAACATCTTATACTCAACCCTTACTAATAGACAACAGGACACAAATAATAATCTTTCCACTGATCCTCTGAATAATATAAATTCGACAATCACATTGGCTTATAAATCTCTCCAACATTGATATTCCGCTACACATTTCCACATTCTTGTCTCTAGGTGAAAAGTTTTGTTTTCCTTACCTCAAACTCTCAAACATAAAAATTCATATCCACAAATCAATCTCCGAACTTGAGTCCAAATTAGATTTTTTACTCGACAAACCTAGACAAACCGAAATTAGAACCAGATTCACTAAAATCTTAAACAAAATAAATATTCCGACATCATTTTCCAACACTAATCAAATTATAAAACACACGTCCTCATTCTTAAAAAACAATCCTCACTTTTAGTTACACGAGCTGACAAAGGAAATTCAACAGTCATTCTTAACAAATCAGATTACATTACAAAAACTCATAATTTACTCGTAGATTCCTCAACTTACAAATTAACAAATAGAAATCCCATCAAAACTCTACAAAAAGGCATTAACAATATTCTCTCCAAATGGAAAATCCTAAAAATCATTGATGAAACAAAATACAAATACTTAAAAGCTGAAAATTGCAACCTATCTCGTCTCTATTGGCTGCCAAAAATTCATAAAAATAATTATCCACTTCGTACAATAGTATAATCAATAAATAGTCCAACGCAAAAACTAGCTGAATTTATACAATCTAAACTTTCTAAATTAATCAGTACGACTAATTCACACGTCAAAGATAGTTTCCACCTAAAACATTCACTTTCTAACATCTCAATTCCACTCAACTACAAATTGGTCTCGTTTGATGTTGTTTCTCTCTATACCAACATCCCATTACAACTTGTTATTCAAAGCCTTCAAAAAAGATCAAATCTATTTTCAAAAAGATTTCCTTTAAACGAAATAATTAATGGGCCCATACTTATATCAAGATACTTTCATCAAGCGATAAAGCATTATTCCCAAAAACAAGCCACTTATCCATCCGGCCGCGAATCGTCAGTACCAGAAAGTGCACATATTTTACAAGCGATGAGATGGTCTCGTTGGTAGCGTTCCTGGCTTCGGTCCGCAGGGGCGCGGGATCGTTCCCCGCGCTCAGTATTTATTTATTTATTTATTATTACTATTAATTCTTATTTGATTAGTTATTTTTGTTAGTTATCATTATTATTTTAACTAGTTATCTTTTAGTGTCGAAAAATTTATCGCGCACGCCGACCGCTTATTTTATTAGATTGTACGTTAATTTAAATGTAATAATAAATCTAAATTACAACTTATTTACCTTCTAAAAAATTGTTTATGCTTTACTCACACCCGTCCCTAGGCCAAATCAATTGTAATTCATAAAAGTAAGCGGAAATGTATATATATTCGTATTATTATATTCATTCTCAAACTTTCATTAACCGATAAAGCATTATCCCCAAAAACAAGTCAATCATCTATCCGGCCGCGAATCGTAAGTGCCAGAAAGTGTCATTTTTGTATGTTTTTACATTTACAGGTAATTTTCATTGTAATGGAGTGAATTGTTTATTTGTGAACACTCACCATTGACAGAACAAAACAAATTTAATCGTAAAACATCATGAGCAGCTTTCCTATTTTCAGAATAATGTTCTTTCAATGAGCGTGTTTCACATATAAACAATTCGCCCCACACAAAAAGAAAATAATTTAAAAAATATATTAATTAATAATAATTTAAAAAAAACAGAAAAGCACTGAGCGCGGGAAACGATCCGGCGCCCCTAAGCTACGAACGCTACCAACGGGACCATCTTATCGCTTGTGTTAAAAATGCACTTTCTGGCACTTACGATTCACGGCCGGATAGATGATTGACTTGTTTTTGGGGATGATGCTTTATCGCTTGATGAAAGTATGAGAATGAATATAATAATACGAATATAAATATATTTCCGCTTACTTTTGTGAATTACAATTTATTTGGCATAGGGACGGGTGTGAGTAAAGCGCAAACAATTTTTTAGAAGTTAAATAAGTTGAAATTTAGATTTATTATCACATTTAAATTATCGTACAAACTAATAAAATAATCGGTCGGAGTGCTCGATACATTTTTCGACACTAAAAGATAACTAATTAAAATAATAATGATAACTAACAAAAATAATCAAATAAGAATTAATAGTAATAATAATTTTTAAAAAAGCACCTAGCGCGGGGAACGTCCCGCGCCCCTGCGGACCGAAGCCAGGAACGCTACCAACGAGACCATCTCATCGTTTGTAGAATATGTGCACTTTCTGGTACATACGATTCGCGGCCGGATGGATGATTGGTTTGTTTTTGGGGATAATGCTTAATCGCTTGATGAAAGTATGAGAATTAATGAGTCAAAGATGTGTGCGGCCGTGTTGATGACAAGTTGCTAGTTGAAGATTCGGCTTCAGTCCGGCCAATAGAGGTTTTCCAAGGTCAGCGATGGAAATAAATGATGCTTTCTTACGTTTCGACCCTTTGGTTCGGGTCCTCTTCAGAAATTATATTTTTTTCTATAAATTTTGATACACAAATTTTACAAATCAAGTTTGAAGGAATTAAATACACGAATGTTTTATGTTATGATTGTGTTATAAAATTGTTGTGTCGTTTTGTATAACTGTTATGTTAATTCTGTTTTGGTTATAACTATATTGATTTGATATGCATAAGTTCCTGTATTGCGTTAATTCTTCTTATTCATCGGTGTTTGAAATGGGTGATGCGTGAGACTGTGGTTTATTATACTATGGAGTTATAAAGAAATGAAATATGAGAAACGACTAACCTCGATGTTGTTGATGTTTATCGCTTTTGCTTATATTTGGAAGGTTATTTCAGAAGACAGTATTTGTGGAAGTAAATACTGTTTTGCTGGAGTATACTCAATAGATGGAAGAATTTATCGTTTTTTTGCGATTTTTATCATCTGTAAGAGATTAATAACTATAAGAAAGTTTTGTGTTTTATTTGTGAAAATTTAATGTACGTGATTGATTTAAAAGAAATTGTAATCAAGTATCAAATGACTGTGATGATTACCTATTGAGTTTAAGATTTAAAAAATTTTCTTCCAAAATAAACAAAAACTCGAAATTTACATTTCTCAGTTACATATTGAGTTGTGTGATCACGGAGAGTTTGAGAGAAACTGAGTGGTGTCTTAATTTCGTGAAGCTTATTAGAGTATTTATTTTGCGAATCGGGGGAGATAGATCCTTTAGACAGTGACGTGTCAAGAGAAATAAAATTGGTGCGTCATGTTAAGAGTATTTAAAATTAAATTGCAGTGTCAATAATTTTAAAATTGTTATGTCAAGTAAAGTATTGTAAAATATTTTAATAGTTATATAATAGAATTATAGAACGAGCTTAGTTATTGTATGTCAGCTCTAAAATTTATGGCGTTGGAGTGTGCCTTAATTTGGATCATTTCTAGGATTAGTCTTTTTTGAGCCAATTTCCATTGTTTAAAATTTTTACATTGTCGAATTGAAAGTCATGTTTTTGTTCTATTGCATGTTGTGCTATGGCTGTGTGTATTGTGGTAGTATGTTTAAGGCTATTTTTATGTTCTTTTATTCTGGTTTGAAGGTATCTTTTGGTTTGGCCGATGTATGTGGTATTGCAATCCTTACAATCGATTTTGTAAACTATGTTGGATTTTTGGTTGTTGTTTATTTTGTCTTTGGTGGAGCCAGTAATCGATGAAATGTTGTGTTCGTTGTTTGTGAATAATGTTATGTTGTATTGTTGGAAAAGACGAATTAGTTGATGATGGATGTTTTTTTTGTGTAAGGAACATTCATTAGTCTGGAAGAATCAAAATTGTTGTTATTCTTTTTTGATTGTTGATTGTGGAAAGCCGATGTTTTATTATTTCTTCTGTGAAAGAGATCGGATAGCAATTTTGTGTCATCGTGTTACTAATAAATTTGAGGTTCTCTTTGTGAAATGAAGGATGAGATAATTTTATTGCTCTGTCAACTAGCATGTAAATTATGGCTTTTTTTGGGAAAGTGGGTGGTGTGAAAAGAAATTTATGAATCTGCCTGACCAGGTTGGTTTCCTATACGAATTTGTGATAATTGAATTTTGTTTATGGATTAAAAGTATATCAAAAAACGGGATTTTTTAATCTACTTCATTTTCTGATGTAAATTGTGATTTTGAGTTATATGAGTTAAAAATCTTTTTGGTGGATTCAATTTTGTCTGTTGGTAGAGAAATAATAATATCATCAACATATCTTTTATATAGTGGTAACGAATATTTTAATTTTTCCAGACAATTTGTTTCAAGATCAATCATGACGATGTTAGATAGTATTGGAGCCAGAGGTGAGCCCATTGGTAACCCTGAGATTTGTTGGTAAATTTTATTTCAAATGTAAAGAAAGTTGAGAACATGATGTATTCTATGGCTTTAATTATTTCGTTTAAAGGAAATATTTTTGAAAATAGATTTGATCTTTTTTGAAGGCTTTGAATAACAAGTTGTAATGGGATGTTGGTATAGAGAGAAACAACATCAAACGAGATCAATTTGTAGTTGAGTGGAATTGAGATGTTAGAAAGTGAATGTTTTAGGTGGAAACTATCTTTGATGTGTGAATTAGTCGTATTGATTAATTTAGAAAGTTTAGATTGTATAAATTCAGCTACTTTATGTGTTGGACTATTTATTGTTAATGCCTTTTTGTAGAGTGTTGGTGGGATTTCTATTTGTTAATTTGTAAGTTGAGGAATCTGCGAGTAAATTATGAGTTTTTGTAATGTAATCTGATTTGTTAAGAATGACGTTGAATGACGTTGAATTTCCTTTGTCAGCTCGTGTAACTAAAAGTTGCGGGTTGTTTTTTAAGAATGAGGACGTGTGTTTTATAATTTGATTAGTGTTGGAAAATGAGGTTGAAATATTTATTTTGTTTAAGTTTTTAGTGAATCTGGTTCTAATTTCGATTTGTCTAGCTTTGTCGAATAAAAAATCTAATTTGGACTCAAGTTCGGAGATTGATTTGTGGATATGAGTTTTTATGTTTGAGAGTTTGAGGTAAGGAAAACAAAACTTTTCACCTAGAGACAAGAATGTGGAAATGTGTAGCGGAATATCAATGTTGGAGAGATTTATAAGCCATTCTTTCGTTTTATTTAATGTGATTGTCGAATTTATATTATTCAGAGGATCAGTGGAAAGGTTATTATTTGTATCCTGTTGTCTATTAGTAAGAGTTGAGTATAAGATGTTGTGATTTTGTGTTGTTTGATTTATGTTTTGATAATTTAGGTGATGTATATTGTTTTGGTTCAGATGTGTTTGTGATGATATTGTTCTTAAAAATTCGTCATGATTGAGAATGTGAAGATGTATGTTCTTGGTTCGTTGAAATCTAAGGTTTTGAAGTTTTTTTCACATGAGAGTTTTTTATATGAGAGTTTTCATATGAGAGCTATGAGAATTAATATAATAATACGAATATAAATATATTTCCGCTTACTTTTATGAATTATAATTTATTTGGCACAAGGACGGGTGCGAGTAAAGCGTAAACAATATTTTAGAAGATAAAAAAGTTGTAATTTAGATTTATTATTATATTTAAATTAACGTATAAACTGAAAAAAATAAGCTATGGGAGTGTGCGATACATTTTTTTCATACATTAATAACGCAGAGAAACAAGAGCTAAATAAGCATTGAAATCATCTAAAAGCCTCGCTCGTGCCGGCGGGTGACGTCACGCGCGAGTCGTGCTCAGATTGCTTTTTCCCTCGAATCCTTCGTTTCGGCTTGGCCGCACATGAACGTGCTCAGCGTCCATGGATTGGTGTAGCTGCCGAAGGCGCGGTCGGGGAACTTCGGTGGCGCTCGGCTCTTCCCGAAGTCGTCCGAGCGTCGCTCGCTCACGGACACGCGCTACTATGATTGTGTGATGGGCGCGCAAGAGACTAGAGAGGGGGTAACTTTTGGGCGCGATCTGGCTGCACTGTTTCCAGCCAAGACCCACCCAACCTTGGTTACCATGACTGGCACTGTACTAATGAAATTGTTTATTAATACTGGGGCAGT
Source organism: Ophion obscuratus (assembly GCA_964007375.1). Lineage (NCBI taxonomy): Eukaryota > Metazoa > Arthropoda > Insecta > Hymenoptera > Ichneumonidae > Ophion > Ophion obscuratus. The sequence continues at coordinate 28,088,283 of OZ023314.1, forward strand.
ACTTAACCGAAGACTCGGTAATTAAGGCTGGCATGGTACTGTTGCCAATGCCGGGGGACTACTTCCAGCCGAGACTCAACCAACCTTGCTTGCTAAGACTGGCACTGTACTAATAAAATTGTTTATCAATACTGGGACAGTACTTAACCCAAGACTCGGTGACCAACACTGGCATGGTACTGTTGCCAATGTTGGGGCAGTACTTCCAGCCGAGACTGAACCAACCTTGGTTACTAAGACTGGCACTGAACTAATAAAATTGTTTACCAATACCAGGGCGGCACTTAACCCAAGACTCGGTAACCAAGACTGGCATAGTATTGTTGCCAATGCTAGCGCAGTACCTCCTGCCAAGGCTGAACCAACCTTGGATACCAAGACTGGCACTGAACTAATACATTTTTTTTACCAATACTGGGGAAGTACTTAACCCAAGACACGGTAACCAAGACTGGCATGGTACTGTTGCCAATGCTAGTGCAGTACCTCCAGCCAAGACTGAGCCAACCTTGCTTGCTAAGACTGGCACTGCACTAATAAAATTGTTTATCAATACTGGGACAGTGCTTAACCCAAGACTCGGTAACCAAGACTGGCATGGTACTATTGCCAATGCCGGGGCAGCACTTCCAGACGAGACTCAACCAACCTCGGTTACCAAGATTGGCACTGTACTAATAACATTGTTTACCAATACTAGGACAGTACTTAACCCAAGAATCGGTAATCGAGACCGGCACGGTACTGAAACTTTTAGTTGCCAGTGCTAGGGCAGTACATTTAACCAGCTTTAGTTACCAGGACTGGCGCCGCACTGATAAAATTGTTGACCAATACTGGGGCAGTACTTCAACCAAGACTGGGTAGATAAGACGGGCTGATACGTTCAGTTGCCAGCACCGGCGTAGTACCTCCAGCCGAGACTCAACCATACGTGGTAACCAGGACTGGCACCGTACTGATAAAGTAGTTTACCATTACTGAGCCAGTACTTCACCCAAGACTCAGTAACCCAGACTGGGACGGTACTGATACGTTCGGTTTCCAATACTGGGGCAGTACCGCCAAATGAGAGTCCGTCGCCAGGACTTGCACAACTCTGGGCCGTATTGGCAACTCTGGCGGAATACCGACATTCGCACATGGGTAGTCGAGAAAAGTTGATCCGTAGGCAAATAAACATCGGTCTGTTCGTTGATTGTATAACTTCATACACAGAGATAAAAGATTTCCGAACGGGAGCATTCTGGATAATTACGCATTTAAGAATCGAAGCGTAAAAATTTATCTGCATATGATTTTTCTTACGTGGAATAACAAAAACGAACAAACCAAATATATTTATATATACCATTTGAATTTTATTAAAATGATCGTTAATATATTTTTGTTACTGCATTCCATCGTTGCATGGGAGATGCTTTCATCAAAACTTTTGAATTAGAGGAAGAAACATTTCGGTACGAAAATATAATTATGAAAATATGAAAATATGAGTCTTATAAGTAAGGGGTAGCCCCAGGGCCGGTTTACGAAAATTAGCGACCTAGGCCTGAGAAAGTTAGCGCCCCCCTCCCCCGCCCCCAGCGGCCCAACCGCTCGGCGATCATAAGGGGGCGAGACAAGAAGGGGCGCGCGTACTTGCGGATTCTGCCGACGCGCGGCGCACCCTTTGCCGCGGCGCCCTAGGCCCGGGCCTAGCGAGCCTAGTGTATAAACCGCCTCTGGGTAGCCCCAGGTCCCCACTCCCAAAGTACCGCTCCTAAAACTCTAAAAGAATATGCCTGCACACACAAACATAAAATTGATATTACCGATGAAATGAAAACAGTTTTAACGAAATTCGTAAAACCTTTCGCGAAACTTCAAACGAAAAGCAATTAGAGGGGGTAGTTTACCCTTAAAATGCGAAAATTTAAAAACGTAATAATTTAAAAACGCGGGAGAATATTTTGAATCCGCGGATTCATGTTAAGCACAGAAAACACGACGGTGATGAACAAATTTATGTTAGGGGTGGTTTACCCCCTTAAATTTGCTGTCCCGCTGAAACACAAAAACGCGTCAACTTGAATTTTGATTCCCCTTCAAAATGATACCTGTTTTATTAATTTTCATACAACCCTCTTAAGCGTGGGGTGAAAAAGGGCAAATGGAGGGGTGGTTTACCCCTTAATTATATTTCTAATCAACACTCTCGTAGTGGATTTTTCAACGCTTAATATTAGAGGAATTTTCGATTTTGTTTCATTCAGATCGGTGGACTGCTTGTGGGAGAAACTTTGAGGGGTGGTTTCATCACCTAACACCTTTTTTCTGCGGATACAAAAAAAAAACATGCTTAATAGTTAGCAATGCTTTACCACATATATGAGTTTCAACGAAATCGAGAGCGTATACTTCAATGATGTTTCTCCTCAGAAAGGTAATTACCCCTTAAGACGAATGTAATAATTTTGAAATATGATAAAACATTAAATTGTAGCTTATGGACATATTTAAAATCAGCGGATATACTTAAAACACAGAAAAAACGACCACGATAAATAAATTTATGTTAGGGGTGGTTTACCCACTTACATGTGCTATGCCGCCAAATAGCAAAGACCCGTCAACTTTAATTTTAATTGCCCTTCAAAATGATACCTGTTTTATTAATTTGCATACAATCGGAGGCGGACACCTGAGGGATGTTCCTTGTGAGTCACTCTCCAACTTACAAATTTCCAGACTTGGATGTAAGACCATGACGCGTATGGTATTTTGACGGGCACATCACCTTATTTTGCTATCATTATGTATCGAAAGTATACAATATAAATAGAAGGATAATGTTGAGTATAAATATTCCAGTAGCTATTGTCGAGAAGTTGTCTCAATGTCGCGTAAATGGGTACCTAATGTCCGCCTGGAGGTAACCTTCAGGGGACTAGGGACAGGGGTGGGTAATATACTATAGGGAAGGTGCAAAATGATAGGGGGTAGGTTGAAAGTACACGTGGCGCCTTTAACGTTATAAATCCAAATTTAATTTGGCTTTTGCAGGTAGTTTAGCGATGAAGATAAGGCATTTATAGCACAATGCATGTAATTTAATTTGGCTTTTCATCCATATCCGGTCAAACGTTTCATAAAGCTACCATCAAAGAAGGCTTCACACGCACACACACACACACACACACGCGCGCGCGCGCGCGCAGTTTCGTATATTTGGTTTCCAGAATTCTTACTTGTCACAATACGAATATCATGCGTATTTTGTGGTATAACAATGTTAGTCATACCCTGACACGGTACACACTAGGCGATTCGAAAGCAAGCTTTAAGGGGTCTTCTCGCTTTAGACGATAAAAATGGTATTTTCATGAATGTTTTTGATAGGTTTATATTATAGATATTGATATAAAAGTTGTTACACTTAATAAACACACTTCCAAGATACATAAAAAAAAATTTGTATGTAACCCAAACAAACTTTACACGCGTTTTCCGGAAACGACATTTTTCGATGGCTTGTTGATTAAGTATTCGAAAGTACTGAACCGATCCTTATGAAATTTTAACCACATATTCTATACAACTATTTCTAAAGCACGTATCAATGATTTTTTTAAATTTTGATATTTACTATTGTTTTACCAAAAACGGTGAAAAAACAGAATTGTTTTGTTTTTTCGAAAAATGTCCGCCATTTTGTTATTTTTGCATATATCAAAAATCGTATAGTACGCGCAATAATAGCCTTAACGTACGGAATCTAAAACTGTTTGTTTTTTTTGTTTCGGATCATCCATCTCAGAGATTTCATCAACCGCAGACCTACAATATTTTTAGGACATTTTTTTAACTACCATTTTCCTCTATAAATAGTGATTTAAGGGGCTATACCAGTGTGAAACGCTTCAGCCTCTCAGCAGGCATTATTCGAGGAAGAGGACGGACCACTGTATGGGCCAGGTATAGCTGATTAGCAGTATATGTGGTAAATATCATTTTATCTTGCAAAAATCGATAGCTAATCTTTAAGGGGAGATAAACCCCTAGGAGCCGGAAAAAGGTCATGTTTGTAAATTTTTTCAAAGACAACTATTTGAAATCTCGGATTGGGGTTTTAATTATCTAAAAGTATATACATTCAAAAATATGTTTAATTTTCTTTATTCAAAAACATCAAAAATATACAAGGATATTGTATGATCCTTGGAGCGTCGTAAAAAAATCTGCGTATACGGTACCCACTGGTGTTTCTTCGAAAATCATATGAAAAAAAACCAAAAAGATTATTAAATTAGATACTATAATCTAGTACTTGTCATAGCCAATTTTGAAAATATCCATTTATCACAAAATGGCGGACGTTTGAACATAAATAGTGATTTTTGGGCCAAAAATTAGTTTTTATTTTGCCTATAAAACAAAAACTAAGTAACGGAAAAAATCCCTATGACAAGTACTAGATAATGGTGTATAGAATAACCATAAAAAAACCTCAAGGCAATCGGTTCATTGTTTTTCGAGAAATTTTGGGTACCGATTTGAAAAACGTGGTTTTGAGAAAAACGCGTTTGAAAATTTGGGAATGACAAAAACATGA
>OZ023314.1:28093076-28286720 GCA_964007375.1 Ophion obscuratus
AGGAACTTTTTTTTTGGCGCCTCCGAAGGTAGCGCATAAGTCGCTTAGATCTCAATATTTTTCTATGAAAAAATTAGGTAATATAGGTCAAATATAGCCAAATACGTTGGTAATTTTCTGACACATTTAATTGAGTAGTTTTCTTCCAAAAAATTCTCGAAAATCACCAAAATTTTCAGCGTTCACACTGGTATAGCCCCTTAATTGAATTTTTTTTAAAGTCCATTTAGAAAATGCATTTATTAAATGTAACGGCTTTTATATCAATATCTATAATATAAACTTTTAAAAAAATCATGAAAATAGCCTTTTTTAGCGTCGAAAGAGAGAAGACCCATTGATTCTTGTTCATTATTTTTTGAGGCAATTAAAACTGGACGTTCCAATTCAAGAAACCGAAGTTTACAGCAGAATCTAGTAAGCGCATCGATAGAAAAATGTTAATATCATCAGGATTGTTTCCCTCGAAACGATAAAGCTCTTGGCGGAAACGGTTTTCTAGTCAAATTTATTCACGAACTATTTATGGTGCGCACGCGAGGTGACGCACTTGTACAAAAAAATTGTCAGCTAAAGACAACACAGTAAAGAAAATTTCCCCCTCGACTGATCAATGTGTATCTTACGAAAGTGGCAATTACGATGGAAAAAAACTGTGTGTGTAAAACCAGTGATCTGAGGAAGATGAATTGGGCAATGAAGTGGTTTTGTACTGCAGAAGAATGTTGAAAATCACACTGTCATTTATTTCCTTGATCCCGTTTCCGGGTAATGCATCACATTAATCGGTTTCCAGGTTACGTCTGGCACGTACATTTTTTCACTTTTATATGCCCTTCTACCGAGCCAAATGTATATTTACATGCAAAGACAAAAAACCTATATCCATGTTTAATAGCTATAGCCGACGGCGTTTTGGCGCCCATCGAATGACGGATGGATGCTCTGCGTTTGAAGACGTTTCATTTCCGATGAATATTTCTATGAATGATTTAAATTTTAGGACGTTTACGAAATTGCAGGCATTGCGGTGACGTCTCTCCGAAGCTATTCCTACGATTCTCCCTTCATACACAAGTGGTCCGCCGAGATCGATCTGCAATGGGAAACACAAAAAACAAGCTATACAAGTATATGATCTATGGCTGATGTAGTATCCCTAGACAGAGAAATAAGTAGGAAGAATCTAATCTAATTGTAAGACGTCTCCATAAGATTTTTGGGGAGTGAAATCCAAGCGATTATATTGATACCATAGAGATGATATCGGCATATCATCAACAGATGGGAAATCTAAGACTCGTACTGTAGAAATATTCGCCTGCAACCGTCCCTTTATTTCAATCTAAAATGTCATATAGAACAAATTGTATTCCGTAACTGAGCTACTTTTTGTCACGTTCAAAATAATGCTCGTGTTTAAGAAGATACAGAAATTCACTCCGTCGTCAATTACTCTATACAGCCTCGATTATTATTGTTTTTAAAATGCTTGATCTTGATCATCCATGGATACAACAATGAGTTCATATCATCTGCTTGTGGACAAACACTCGCCGGTAACTCTTTTCATTCCCGTCGGTAAAAATTCATTGGGGCTACGTGAGATATAGTGAAGAATGGTAATGACGCTGATCCGTGCTTCTAAAGCGTTTGTGCATTCGAGTGTTTAATGAAAACATATCTCGTGAAATAAAGAACATTGATTTACGTGGTCAGTACGGGAACAGGTTACCCAGCATGCGGACTTACGTCGGATATGCTTTGCGGAAATACCATCGTTCCATAAAAGACCCGTTCGGAATCCTCTGTATTGATGAGAGTCGAGTTGGTACGCCGTATTTTTACCCTTAACTCTTGCAGACCAGGGTTCGAGGAATTCGTCGTACGTATTTTCAATGCAATCAATTTGCCGTACTCGCCATACGGTAGTTCTGCATTTGGCAATGCTATATGGTCTGGCGGTATGCGCCATGCGAACTGCGATGATAACTGCAACGTATTGAGAGAAAACTGGTAAAACGTTCAGGCAGCTAAGTTTAGGTTAATGCGACGACATTAATTGAGAGAGTCACCACGAGACTACGACTGGATGAACATAGTTGTTTCATGATTTAATCGTTCAGTGTTTTGATATATTAAGGATACCGATGACGTACAAATTCAGAATTATGAACCAAAGTGATAGAGTGCATGGAATAAATATTTTTCGTTCTCGTACCCTGACAACAGCTAGATCGCACGCGGATCTTCCCTGCAGGAAGCCATCATGTGGAAATATGTTTATTATCGTGTGTCCAAAATCTGTTCGACCGTATCTATCCGTACCGCATACCACTTTTATGTCATAAAGTCTTCCGAATGTTCGATCCCAGACACAGTGCGCCGCGGTAAGAACGTGCACTGGGCCTATCAATGCACCACCGCATATATGACGCGTGTTCCGTCTCAACGATACGTAATAAGGTGCCTGTGCAATTCTTATTTTCTTTCCACCTGCACGTTTTACACGGGCACCTATTGCCTCTAAGCCAATACCTATGAGAATCATTTTTTGCTATTTATCAACTGTTTATTGATTGGTCAATGTTTTTGAGGAGCAATATAATGATGCTTTCGCGGCAAATTGATTGTGGTTGATTTTTGCGGTCGCATTGAATCGAAAAATGGTGAATTTCTTACTAATTATAAGGAATATGTGCCTATGCCCCAATTGCCATAACCGTTAACTGCGATTTTCGAGACAAAATGAATATCCTCTTTCGAAAAATCGGTAAGTAAGATCTTTATTATAAAGGCATCAAACTCGGAAGACAAAGATTTTGACAATTGCTTCACACGAACACGGATCTCCTAACATCCAATAGCGAAAAGAAATGTTTTCAATTATTTTTATTGTCGTTAAGATGTTGATTAAAAAATACATGCAGTCGGGAGAACAACAAAACAAATGTTAAAAACCCCGTAGGGCAAGTATTTTAGAAACGCAATGGGATTGTAAACCAGAGTCGTGCTTAAACACAATTATTTCCGATTTTTTTGCTGTCCTATAGTTTGCATTTACAATAATGCTGATGCACGTGGTCGCTAACGTCAAACAATCAATATACCGTATGCGAAGGTATCTCCTGTTGTTTAGTTACATTACGTTATAAGTATCAATTGTAAGAAATAATCATTCGCGAGCCTCTATCATTTTATCTTTAAGTAATTGTTTATCGAAGTTCCGATGCTGAAGCACCTTGTATTGGCTTTACGAATGATCGTTTATCCGAAAATCACAATACCTGTTCAAGGATATTCTTACTCTAAGCTCAGGGGGCTCATTACGATTCTGGAGTGAGACATCTCACTGTTCGCATTTGAATCTCACGTGAGTTCCGTCACGCTATTACGGTTCGTGTAAGTGAAAATGTGAAATCACTGAACACTTCAGGTATAGGGATCGCTTAGGCCGCCGTTCGAATTGCTCTGTAAGCGCTCACGGCGCAATACCCACTGCAATCAGACCAATCAAATGAACCGTGAGCACGGTACGAGCGCTGTAAGCGCAATTCAGACAGCGGCCTCACTCTCGCTAAACATTCCAAATCGTCCGGTGAAAAGTCGTGTTGTGAACGAGTGTCAATGCGAATATCACAGAAAAGCAAAAAAAAAATCACGAATTATGCAGGGATGTGAAAATTTTCCACGTTGGAGACTGCGTTATAATAGTGGCAATAAAGAAATATTGGTAAGCGTTAAATACAGACGGAAGTGGAGAGGACACCGTTTTTTCATTGTGTACAAAAAATTAATAACCTATCACACATTTTCGGTAAAACTATAGAATCACGGCTGCAGCCCAAAATCGGTCCAAAATTTGTTTGAGGTATTGTTATGAATAAAAACCGATGTTACATGTTGAATTCAGGTGGGGGACGCCCTAATATGAAAAAAAAAAAACGTTAAAAAGTGTCATTACGGTGGAGGGTAAGAAAGAAATACGTAACATGATTTTTTGTTTGAATCTAGCCATCTAATTAACAATCAATGTGTGTGTGGGTGTGGGTGTGTGTGTGTGTGTGTGTGTGTGTGTGTGTGTGTGTGTGTGTGTGTGTGTGTGTGTGCGTGTGTGTGTGTGCGCGTGTGTGCCTCCCCCAACTGAATATGCATTGTCATGACATTTCAAAGGCGTTCATAGCAAAAAACATTGGCATTGAAATTTGCCGAGAGCGAGTTTTTAATTGTACCACATTTTCGTGTACACGACATCTTTGAACTCTACTGGAAACGGCCCACCAAAGAATGTTAAAGAATCGCAAAAAGTAAGTACACATTCTAATAGTTGGCTACGGAGTATGCAGCTACGGCGTAGGACGTTCCACGCATGCGCACTTCGGTTTTCGAGACATTTTGTGTCGAGTTGTCTCCCGTGAACAACCTCACATTTTCACCCACGTCAATTCTCCGTAATAGGGTGAGCTCCACACTTTCGTCATTGTGATCATATCGGCCCCATGTAGACTTATTTTGGGTGTACTTACCGCCAATTGCGAGGCAAATGAATAACAAGGTGATTTTCATGATGGCAAGTCTTAACAAAATGCAGTCGGCCCGCAAGCGTACACCTAAAAGTATTTTCGTAAAAAAATCCAAAGTCAAATTTACGTACCAGATCGAATAAAAAACACAACAAAAAGTACGATATGTACTTCGAACACTTAATAAGTTCTCGGTTAGATGATTTTACGACAATCCGTTTGAAACAATTCATTCGACAAAAGATTAAATTCACTGACCTGAACCGATTCAACATTGAATTTGGTAATACACCCGGAGCGAAAATTATATGGTATTTCCAATTAGCACCCGTGGTCAAGATAGATATAAAGATAAATAGCTCGTTGGCAAGATAATACAAGTATAGCTGACACAGCTATATTAAAAGGTATTCTCACTTTAGACGCTAGACAAGCTTATTTTCATGAATTTTATTGCTAGTTTTATATTATAGATATTGAAATGAAAGTTGCTACACTTTTAATAAATACACTTTCGGAATTCATTTAAAAAAAAATTATGTCACTATTTATAGACGAAAATGGTAGTTACAAAAAAGTCCTAAAAAATGTAGGTCTGCGCTATTGATGAAATCTCGGAGATGGAACATCCGAAACAAAAAAATCAAACGGTTCTAGATTCAGTATGTTAATGGCATATCATACGATTCTTTATATGTGCAAAAGTAATAAAATGGCGGACATTTTTCGAAAAAAAAAACAAAAAAAACGTGTTTATTTCACCGTTCTTGGCAAAAAAAATTGTAAATATCAACATTTAAAAAAAATCCTTGACGTGCGCTATAGCTATAGTTGCAAAGAATATGTGGTTGAAATTTCATAAGGATCGACTTAGTAGTTTCGAAGATTTGATCAACAAGCCGTCGAAAAACGTTGTTTCGAGAAAAACGCGTTTAAAGTTTGTTTGGGTTACATTAATAGATTTAAAAAAATTTAATGTATTTCGAAAGTGTATTTATTAAGTGTATCAACTTTTATATCAATATCTATAATATAAACCGATCAAAGAAATTCATGAAAATAGCCTTTTTAGCGTCTAAAGTGAGAAGCCACTTAAGATCGTCCAGCCAGTAAACTGTGGTTAGTATGATAATATGTAACTTGCTGACTTTCAATGGGAACTCTTTAAATTCAGGTTAAAACGACAATCTGGGTAGCTGTATTGTTCAAATTTCTATTTGAGAAGACTGTTACCTTATTGATTATTTTATAGTTGTATGTGCGGAACTGACTCCGGTAAGATCGTGCTTTAGAACTTGCTCTGTGTGGACGCTACCAACGTTGATCGTACGAGACGGAAAAAAAACACAATGTCTGAATTTGAAACTCTGCTCAAATTTATATAGGCAAATGTATGTCCGTCACGACGCCTTGCATTTGAATTTCCACCATTGTGCGAACAACTATCCGCTTCTTCGTCTCTTGTCCGTGTTCTAACAATGAGCAGTGAATTGTTAAAACGTCACGTAGTCCAGGCATTTGTTTAAAAGGAGCTATCGTAAAAACTACTGATATAATAATCTCTCTTACCTCTATGCATATTACACCCAACAACATTTTCGTCTCATAGCCGGAATATGAGAAAATCCTTCAAAATATGGTTTAAAAAAATTTATTTCGAAAATCAACGCAATTTCGTTTATAATTTAAGGGAGAACACCACTGTGACGGCTTCAAAAAATCGATTTTTTGAAAACCGTCTAGAAAAATCTAAAATACATTTAAGATTAAGATGGCTTTGGACCCAGGTCGAAAAAATAATTATTTTCGGAGATATTGAATATTTTGTGGAGCGGTGCAGCGCTCCGTGACGCTCGGGGTCCCGCGCAGCTCCGCGCCTCAGGGTCGGCAGGAATACCGGGCCTTTCCCAGGTCCTGCGGGTCTTTCCCAGGTATTCTTTTGTCTCCCTTCACAAAAACCGGCTATTGTTATAAATATAGTTTCGAAAAAAAGCCATAGGTGGCGATAATTGAAAAATTGTCAAGTCTTGAATCGTCCTTCGTCGATATTGCAGCTGATATCGCGGTATTATTATTCAATGATGGCCTGAGAAGCCTCATGAAAGTTTTGGAGACGTTGGGGATAACTATCGGCCCAAATTGTTTCAATTTTTGCGTTGAAACCGACGCAGCGCGGATCGAGCTGGCGGAGCGCTCGCTCACAGACGCTGCAAAAGAGGCAAGAAGAGCCTCGACAAGTTCGAGAATAGATGCTAGGGACAATGATTTGCTTCTTGAAAGCCAGCTATATGGTGCCGGCATCGCTGATTAAAGGTAAACATTTTTTTTTCCAATTTATCGCATAAATTAACAAACCTAAACTTTGAACGCGTTTTTCTCAAAACCACTTTTTTGAGTGCGGCACGATGCAGAACTCGAGCAATTTTTATCCGATCGACTTCAAATTTGGACTGCATCAATAAAACTAGATTATCTAAAGAAGTACATAGGATTTTTTCGGTATCTCAATAATAAAAAAAGTGATAGCCTATTTTCGACGAGAAATTTTGCTCGAAAATCGTCCTTTAATTTTAAAATGCCTATTTAAAAAAAAAAAAATTTAAAATGCCTATTTTTTAAAAATCAATATTTTTTCAAATCCCTATGTACTTCTCTTCAAAATATCATATTATTAACGAAAACACTCGGTATTTTTTTTCAGATCGACTTTGAAGAGAGTTCTGCTGCGTGCCGCGAACCACTGTAGAGGCAACAGTACCTGATGCGGGAGCTTCCCCAGCGTCACCATGGGGCGTGAAAAATTTGAAATTTTTTTTTATGTATCTTCAATAAACACCGAACAAAACAAAAAAAATGTTCGAATATCTCTTTTTTTTCCCACAAAAAAAAATTCTTGAAAAATGGCAAAAAAACAGGGGGTCACAGTGGTGTTGTCCCTTAAACGAAAATAGACGTTATTCTTTTTTTTTTAACTTATAGCTAGTACACAGATCGGCCATCGCAATATCGATTACAAAGTTTAGGGAGAAAAAAATCGCTACAAGAGATGTTTTCGGATTGATGAAGCAATCATTTATTTAAAATGTCGTACCCGGCTTCGCTCGGGTTCGTGCGATATTCACTATTTCTTGCGATCCACTTCTTTTTCGCACCCACACTGCTACGACCAAGTTCGGATTTCCGTTTCGGCCTTGTGAAAACGTCACATTAATCTCCGTGATATTCAAGTACGTAAATAAAGTCGTCTGATCGCGAAAACAGAAACAGTCGACTCGACGCGCCGAGAGGAGCGCGTAATGGCACGCTTCGCTCGCTGATGTTTTAGCGGTCAACATTTTTTTTCAGCGAGTCTGACATTGTTTTTTGCTACTCAATATTAAGGAGGTGGGAGCGTTAGCCACAATCAAAGATTCCATTCTTTTCAATATATTTTATTGTCTAGACTATACTGAGTCTTTGCGATACTTTTGAAATGATTTTACCACCAAAAACCAAAGATATCAAATATTTTAATGTTTGTAACTTTCCGTGTGGTGAGATAACAAGACGTTTACGCTACGGTTGATGTAATTTTGTTGACTATCTAGCTATTTTCAACAAAGGATCAACGCAAACTAAACTTTTGTAAACATTTCGAAAAAAAAATCCGCCATCTTGCCCATCGTAAACCATATATATTGAATGTTCAACCATCAAGGTTTAATGAAAGATTACACATCTTGGTTGACGAATAAAGAGCATTGCTGCCAATCTCAATGTCCGCAAAGTCACCGTATTTCGGCATCACTCAATATTAATCAATGGTAATAATAAATAATGTCGGCACATTACATTAGTCGGGGCATAATTACAAATCACTTAAAGTTTCATTCTAAGTTGTGTAAAACATTCGCTGACAGTTTTTTCATACTAATTATCGATAATGTTATACTTTTTTCGCATTCATAGTGACACAATTTTTTTTTATGTACCTAATAAAAAGATATAAATGCATAAATGGCCCGTTAATTTTTATTTTTTGTGGTCATGTTTCCTGATTTCCAACGTATACCCTCGCAGGTTTTTACGTATAACCATTCCCCATTAAACCCTTGGCCATCACTCCCTACCCACACCTTGCTAATCTAACCTAAGCTCCGTTGCGTCCACAGCCGTCTTAAGGCGGAATATACATTTAGGCAGGAAAAGATAAGCACCATTGAGCGATTTTCAAAACTAAGAATAATTATTCTACAATTATCAAACTTCAGGTATACTTTAATAGTATATTTAAGTATTCGAAACAATTTTTTTTAAATTAATTCATCATCAAAATGGCGGAGCTGTGGCAGAGTGTTTCAGCAAGGTCGCCGTGGGAGTTGCGAATCGGCATGCAGTCTAGTTTTCCGTAGACTTTGATTCGCAAAAAAGTTCAAACATTTTTTCAGTTAGAACATGTATAGTTTCTATGTGACGGTGATTAAAATGAAGAAAATCAAAATTTGAGAAAATGGCACGCATTTACAAAAAAAAATCTACATTTCACGCAACATTTCTGTAAAATGTGGTTAAAACAAGTAGCTTGTTTTCCAATTTTTCAAAAACAATTATCGACAAGTAGAAGGTACCAATATTATCAATATTTCTACCAAGATTCAACTCAATCGGCTTAATAGTTTTTGAGTAATCCTGCACGCCAATTTCGATAATGCAGTTTTGAGAAAAAAATGCGTTTGAAGTTCGAACACCAGCTCTGAATCCGAGCGGCACAGCGTTGATGGGCTGTAACGTTTGAAGTTTTTCGAATTTCTGTGGAAAACCCGTACCTGTATAGACGGCCGTTTATTCTTCTGATTCTCACTTCTGAACTCACTGGTTGTTGCGCCAGCCGGTGCACGGCTAAGCGGTCTCCGCTCCAAGTATTGGCCACGCACAATGCTGCTTACCTCGAAGTGCCACCAGAGCCAAACCACGATCGCCCAAATAAATCTACCGAATAAATCTATATTTCGTATGCATTTGTTGCGGTTCATTGACAAAAAAATGTATAAACCGTCATTTCATTCAACTAGATCGCTCCAACCTTGAAGTACACAAGTATCGTCATTTGATTACGAAAACAGTACACTTGACGTGTCGGATGGAGCGTGCGCTCGGTCGCGGATATTTTCGCTGCCGAAATTTTCTTTCAGCGAGTCTGACAGTTTGTTCGCTGCTCAATATTAAAGGACGTAAGTAAGGTCATCCGATCACGATAACAGAAAGAGTACACACGACGTGTCGATGAGAGCGCGCGCTCGCTCGCGAATTTTGTAGTGGTGAATTCATTCACCGTGAAGTCACGGTGAAATTTTTTATTACCGTGTCTGACATTTATGTTCGAATTTTTTGCTGACTGCTCAGCCCCCCGATAACCTACCGTAATGTCACGTAGCCTATAACCTGCACAGGACACACTGGTGAAATCCGCAGGAAGATCCGACCATTGGTTCAGAAGTTCATCGCGGACAGCCAAAAAAACGGACTTTCATTCATAGGTATACAGAAGAACTCGACCTATCGATAATAACTTCAGTATGATTAGCGTATTTCAATCGATTATTTAGTATATTTACAAAAAAAGCAGCACCGTTACTACCCATTTTTAATATTCTATCCACGATAATAAGTAAAATTTATGCGTGCGAAAGTATATATTAATGGATCTGCATGAGCTTGAGGCCCAATAAACCGGTCATTTTCAATATCTTTTTCTGATGAGAGTATCGGGATGAAGAGATCGGGTTTTCCACACTATTGATACATGGTTTTTGCTAAATTTGAGTTTTTTTTTAAATTGGGAAACATTGATAAACAATGTACTTGTTATTATTAAAGCAAAGTGCTGCCGATGTTGCATGGCTAATCGGTGCAAGAGACCGCAAACATGTGTCCAAAAGTATTGTCGTCAAGAAATTCGACAATTGAATTTACGTATCGGAGGGAACAAAGATAGCAATAAAAAAGTATGAAGTGTGCTTCAGGTAGTTAATACAGCTTCGATCGATGAGTTTACGAGAATCCGCTCAAAAACTTAATTCAACAAATGATCAAGTTTACTAAGCTGATCAGTTAGGCTTTAAAATTAGTAATTTACACCGCGGAAAAACTCCATGGACTTTGCAATCAGCCCTCGTGGTAAAAACAGACAAATAGGTTAGCGCATTGGGAAGGCAATAAATATATAGCCGACACAGCTACATTAAAATGGCCTAGCCGATAAAGTGTGGTTAGTACCAGCATAACTTGCTTATATACTAATATACAATTTGTACATAATAGAGGACTTATATACAATTTCTCTGTACATATCCTTATAAGTTTACTTATATACGAATTATCAAAAGAAACTCTTTTGACGCCGATCAAAAAGATAATGAGGGTTCTATATTTCTTTAATTCCAATTCAAGAAGAATGTACCCAATTTTTATGTCACTGTGTCTGTGTAATTACGTAACCCTGGCACAATCATGCTTCGGACAATCTGCGCAAAAAAATGAATCGCTTGATGTGAAACTTTGCTGCGATTTCTTAAAGCAAATATATACACCTCACAATGCGAATTCTTTGCATATGAATTTTCATCTTTCGTCGGGGAATAATTATTCACTTTATAATTATTCACTTTTTCGTCGCCTGTCGGTGTTCTAGCAATGAGTAGTGGATTGGTCAACTGTCACGTAGTTCTGGCGTTTATTTGAAAAGAATAATCGCCACGGACCCGATAATCTTACCCATATTTATGCACGCTCGACTGAAATACCAACACTTCGATCCAGAGGCGTAGCCAGAACTGGCTTCAGGGGCGAAGCGGGGAAGGGGGGAGACAAAAACAAAGAAAGTTGACACAAAGTAGTTATTAAACCATTTTTATAAAAACTGCAATCGATTTCGATCGTGTCGAAACCGTATGCCGTAATTACAAAAATGATGCGTGCGCTTCGCGCGTCTGCAGCTTTTTCCTATTCTGGCTAGCAGCTCTGAACTTACTTCGTTGGCCGTTAAAGTTTACACTGCGTGCCGTCCTACGAATAAAATAATAAATATTTTGGGGCCAATCAGTAAAATGTAAACATTCGGGTTGAAATTTAGCTAAATACAGGATTTGGTTGTAACGCTTTTTAAATAATTTTTGGATACTCATTTATTTAATTCTACAACATTCATGTGCTCAGATACATAGGTACGACTAACGCCATCTCTTTAATTGCTCATCAAGTACTGTCGTGTTGCTAATAAAACCTCGACAGTTAAATTGTCAAACTATACTTATTTTGGATCTGCATGAGCTTGGGGCCCAAAAGACCGGTCATTTTCAATATATTTTTCTGATAAGAGTATCGGAATGACGAGATCGGGTTTTTCACACTACTGATACATGGTTTTCGCTGAATTTGAGTTTTTTTTAAATTGGGAAATATTGAAAAACTATGTACTTGTTATTATTGTCGTCAAGAAATTCGACAATTGAATTTATTATACGTATCGGAGGGAATAAAAATGGTAATAAAAAAAGTATGAAAGTGTGCTTCAGGTAGTTAATACAGCTCCGATCGATGAGTTTACGAGAATCCTCTCAAAAACTTGTCAACAAATGATCAAGTTTACTTGTAAGCTGATCAGTTACGCTTTGAAATTAGTCATTCACACCGAGGAAAAACTTTATGGAGTTTGCAATCAGCACTCGTGGTAAAAATAGATATAAAGATTAGCTCATTGACAGGGCAATAAACATATAGCCGAAACAGCTCCATTGAGATGGTCTACCCGATAAAGTGTGGATAGTGCCAGCATAAGTTACTTATATACGAATATACAATTCGTACATAATAAAGGACTTATATACCATTTGTCTGTACGTATCCTTATAAGTTTACTTATATACAAATTGTAGTCTTTTAGAAGAAACTCTTTTGACGCCGGTCAAAAAGATAATGTGGGATTTATTTTTCTTTAATTCCAATTCGAGGAGAATGTATCTAGTTTGTATATCGCTATATCTGTGTAATTGAGTAACCCTGGTACAATCGTGCTTCCGAGAATCTGCGCAAAGAAAACGAATCGCTTGATATGAAAATTTGCTACGACTTAAAAAAGCAAATATATATAACTCACAATGCGAATTCTTTGCACATGAATTTTCATCGTTCTGCAAGGAATAATTATTCACTTCTTCGTCGCTTGTCGGTCTTCTAACAATGAGCAGTGGATTTGTTAAATATCACGTAGTTCTGGCGTTTATTTGAAAAGAATAATCGCCATAGACCCGATAATCTCACCCATTTCCATGCATGCTCGACCGAAATACCAACACATTGATCCAGAGCCGTAGCCTGGACTTGTTTTAGAGGGGACTGGCCGAAAATAAAGAAAGTCGACACAAAATACTTATTAAACAATTATTATAAAAATTGCAATCGATTTCGATCGTGTTGGAACCGTATGCCGTGATTACAAAAATGTTGCGTTCCCTTCGCGCGCCTGCATCTTTTTCCTATCCTGGATAGCAGCTTTGAACTCGCTTCGTTGGCCGTTAAAGTATACAATGTGCGCAACCCTACGAATAAAATAATATAAATTTAGGGTCAATCAGTAAAATGTGAACATTCGGGTTAAAATTGAGCTAAATACAGGATTTGGTTGTAACGTTTTTAAAAATAATCTACACATCTGTCAAATTGCTCATCAAGTACTATCCTGTTCCTAATAAAACATCGAAGGTCGAATTGCCAAAGTACTCAACTGGACTTTGCCTATCTAAATCTAGCTTATGAAATTAGCATACTCTACTGCCTGATTTATTTGTCACCTAAAACGTTTATGACATTTAGAATGACCGAACCTTGGGCCTGAATTCTGTAGGCCCGACCGATCGCGCCTAGCACACATCGCGTTCATCGGTGTCACCTACATACAAATCTTCGCGGTTTCGAAGCAAGGATTCGCTTAGTTGTTGTTGCGAATTAGGGCCCAGATGTTGGGAAGCATGCAGATTTGCACAACATTTTCATGGGACCACATCGCGGTCTTTGCCTACACGGCAAAGAAACAACCATTCAAATCGGATCAGCCATCACGGCCTAATCCGTGTTTGTACATATAAAACAGATATCAATTATCCCACTAGAAACTATTTGAAGGACAAGAGAATCATTTATCCGACGTCTTCAAAAATGTGTCGAGGTTAATGGACATCACTTCGAACATGTGTTACAATAAATGTTCTGTACAAAAAATTCAATTATTCGGATATTCTTATTGTCAATACCATCACGATTTACCGCTTTTACACGTGTATTTTGGTAAAAAATCATTTCAAGGTGATAATATCATAGGTCGTTAGATTTATCTAAATATCAGCTACATCGTCTTAAGGGGACAATAGGGGTTTCAGGGTGAAAAAAAACACTTTTTTTGCGATTTTCTTCATCTATATGGATAGAGTAAATGTATTGAAATATTTTGTACATTGTTAAGTGTCATTTCAAGAAGATCCCGTGAAATTTGTATGCGAAAATATCCACAAACAAGCCGGTGCCGCGTTTTTCTCGAAACCACTTTTTCAAAGTCCGTGTTCACTGCCGTTTGAAAACTATATGACCGATTTATTTCAAACTTGCTACACACTTTCTACATATAAAATACCTCCCCCCAACGGTTAGTTTGAGATTCTTTGTTTACATTGAGGGGGTTTTCCACCTCCAAAAGGGTGGAATTTTTCTTGAAAAATAGCACTTTTCACTTGACAGGAGCACCAAAAATTAAGGAATAAAAAAAATTATCGAAGACCGTTGGGGGGAGGATTTGATGATACTTTGACTAAATTTTAATGGTACTTGATTTCAGATAATTTCTAGCTTAGATACGGTGAACACCGCAAAACGTGTTTCTCCAAAGGCGTTCTTGGAAAAGCTTTGTCACGGGCTTGTTTGTGAATATTTTCGCGTACAAATTTCACGGAATGGACTTGCAATGACACTTAACAATGGACAAAAGGTTTCAATAAATTTACTCTATTCATATAGATGAAAAAAAATCGCAAAAGAGTGTTTTTTTTTCTTCACGCTGAAACCCCTACCCTTCCATTAATAAAAAAATAACATGTTCCGATTTGAAAATCCATTGATGACCTTGAGAACGTAAAAACTATCACCTTGACAAAAATGAATTTTTCACCATTGTATCAGCCCTTCAAAATCAATCAAATTACCCTCTGACATGTTTTTGTCACTCTAAAGGCAACGGAGATATTTGGGGTGGTCACGGTAAATCGTCCACCCTGTATAATACAAAAGTGCTGAGAATTAAATATCATTCCGAACGATTTGGCGAGAAAATTTTAATATTTTCGTAAAAATTAATCCACCCATAATAACTTCGGTATTATTCGCTTTTTCGAAGCGTCTGTTCAGTACATTTACTATTACGGTATCACCGTTATCATTTGCACGTTCCCGAGACGTCGACATCAAAACGTTATAGAACTTTTTTTAATTGAATGGGATTCGATGTACTTAACTTTATGGGTCAATATGATACGAATGACATTAGGTACTGGAGTAACATCTCGAATTCTGCTCTTCCCGATGACAAAACGCTTGAGGTGCGCGGTCAAGATACAACAACTTTAAGAGGCTATATCAGTGTGACACTTTCAGAAAATCGATTTTTTTGGCTCTTTCGACAGTTTATACTTTCAAGAATATGATGTAAAATTTCAAGACCGTATCTCTAATCATTTTATCTTGCAAAAGGCGATAGTTAAATCTTTAAGGGGGGAAATCACAGTAGCACACAAAAAAATAGGCATATTTTCGGGAATTAATTTTGGCTGAATAAAAGTATCAATCGAAAATCTGTAAAGTAGGTTTTATAGCAATACTAAAAAAGTACAAAATGTAATTTTTTCAATAAAAAATATTTTAAAATGGCGGCTGCGCAGCATATGTCCCAAGGCGCCTTTTTTTGAGCTCGCCGAAGACATAACTCGACCAAATTTTTACCGTTCGACTTGAAATTTTAACAGTAGCTTCGAAACATCTTTCTCTACGGAGCTACGTAGGATTTTTTCGATATATTGATTTTTCGCAAAATGGTGCATGTTTGAAAATAAAGTTAAATTTTTAACAGAAAAAAACGGCATAAAATCGTCGATAAAAAAAGTAAGCCATATAAAATAAAAAATCCTACGTAGCTCCGTGGAGAAAGATGTTTCGAAGCTACTGTCAAAATTTCAAGTCGATCGGTGAAAATTTGCTCGAGTTATGTCTTCGGGGAGCTCAAAAAAAGGCGGCTTGGGGCATATGCTGTGCAGCCGCCATTTTCAAATATTTTTTATTGAAAAAATTACATGTTGTATTCTTTTAGTATTGCTATAAAATCTACTTTACAGATTGTCGATTGATACTTTTATTCAGCCAAAATTAATTCCCGAAAATATGCCTATTTTTTGTGTGCTACTGCAATTGCCCCCCTTAAAAGCGTTTTTTTCGAAATACGGTTTTTCAAATTTGCTGACGTTGTAACTCGAAGAGCAATTATCCGATTGACTTAAAATTTGAACTGAGTACTCTTAAATATATTAACTCTACAATGACGTAGGATATTTTTGATTGGATGAAAATTGACGATTTGCCATTGAAAAAAACGACAATTTTACAGGCAAGAAAAAACAGACTTTTTTTATAACTACGCCATTATGTAAGATTTTGATTATTTTCGAAAATCCTACGTCATTGTACCGAAAATACCTTCCAGTTTAACGACATTTTTTCTTTTTTCGGTTTCCGCTACTCAATCGGAGGGAATCTTGTCAGCATCGGAGGAACTTTTTTTTCGCGTCTCCGAAAGCAGCGCATAAGTCGCTTGGATCTCAATATTTTCTATGAAAAAAATATGTGATATACGTCACATATACCCATATATATTGTTAATTTTCCGAAACATTTAGTTGAGTACTTTTCTTCCGAAAAATTTCCAAAAATCACCCACTCTTTCAGCGTTCACACTGGTATAGCCCCTTAAACGCGTTTTTCTCGAAACTGTGATTTTCAGATCGGCAACCACGATATTTCCATAACCAACTGGCCGATTGAGCTCAAATTCCGCATTGACCTTCAGTAGACTGTTTTTAAATGTTCGTAGCAGAATCGGGTCGGAATTATTTTTTGAATATATATCACCCGTCGAACGATCAGAAAAATAGGAAAAATTGATAATGAAAGTTCAGCATATCGCCATTTTGTAAATTTTTGTTGTTGAAACTGGTACCAAACATTCCAACACTCATACTGATTAATATTATGTTTGGCTTTTTGTCAGATTCATACAATGTTCTGGTCGCTAATTGGGAGCGTTTCGCGCGCTTTCGTGCACAAACGTAAAAATTACATGATGAGAATTTTTTAGCTTATTCATATTCTTGAAGGACTATTAAACATGTGTATTTATTGTTTCAGTTTCTTGTAGATGTTCCATACCAAAAATAACCTCCAAATCAGCCTTCTAGGAAACGATACCGCCTTAATAGAAAGTCTTTTGACGCAGATAAAAAAGATAATGTCCGTGATTATATTTTGTAAATTCCAATTTGCAGTGGCGGATTAAGGGGGACGGTCCCCCGGGCCTCTGGTGCTGGCGGGCCACCAAATCTCGAGATGGCATTTTTTAGACAAATTCCAACCAAGGCCGAAATATGTTCAGTAAGAGGCAGTTTTGGGTTGGAAGGCCCGTATGTATGCAAAATATAAACATAGGTAGGTAGGTACTAATTTACCTGTTATCAGGTCATGATAGCAATTGTCAATATAGCACAAAGCTCTACCTACGTATAGCCAGCGTCATGAAAATGGTGCGCCCCGCTCACTCTATGGTGGCTTTGGCGCGAAACATAAATACTAGATCCGAACAATAGAGATCTTTCGTAAAAAAATGTACATACATACGTACTAAAGAAATTACATCCATACGTACTAAAGAATAACAAAAGCGGAAATCAACCAATCTGAACCGTACGGTCATAAAATTACATTATAACTTGCAACTTGTTAGAAGCCAAAATAAAGATAGTAGTCGCCGCTATTGCCAACTTGTTTTGTTATACTCACCATAAGCGGTTCTTCAAACCACCAGAAAACCTCTGATGCCGCCTGATGTGACCGCTTACTGTCTAGTAAGTAAGCAACAACATCTGGTGAGCTTACTAAAAAAATTATTAAGTATTTCAAAACATACTTTTTCAAGCAAATTGAACTCGATTCAATTACTAAACCCTGTGGTCTATATTCATTCAAATCTATATACAGCCAAAACATTAATCAGGGAATCCCCATGGCGCTGCTAAGTATTTACAAGATCGTAGTATTGCCTACACCATAAAAGTTGACACACTTTATGTCAAAGGGCCTTGTCATAGCAAAATATAATGTATTATAAATTTGTTTACACGTTAGTGGTTGAATATCTTGCTCACCACTAACAAAAACCACCAGCCACTAAAAACAAATTTTATCCACTAAAAGGGATGTCTAAACCACCAGTTTACGTGGAAAATCCACTAAGTTGGAAACACTGTTAGCCCCTGCGGGACTTTTCTGACCGAGGGTCTTACATACAAGTCTGGAAACGAAGCCACATTTCAATGATGCCGTGAGGCACCGTTACAAGGTCCACTTTTCATTCCGTTTGCCGCCACATGCGTCGCTCCTATCGGAGGATATCCCTCACCCACGGTCTTCTGTGATCTCACCCTACGCCCTTACTTATAATTTCCGTGTTGTCATGTGAACGATAATCTCGGTCCGTGTGTCACCTCATGCTCTTAAGGCATTTCTTTCACGAACTCAAATATTTAACAATTCATTTATTTTCGTCTATAATTACGTAAAAATACATCCCCGTATATTGGCAAAATTGCATCCCAATTTACCGAACTTTGAACGAAAAATGACGACTCCAAAAGAGGTCTCGCTTATACGGCGCTGTATGGAAATAACGCGCTGGCTACATTTCTATGTAATAATTTAAACACTAAATAACTCTAGATACCAGATATAAACTGCTCACACGAGTAAAATATTGAAAAGATTTGGCCACGACAATAAAAACAGCCGGTAACCGAATGTTTGGAGAAAATATTCAGGATTAAACTTAGAAAAATGTGACTAGCAGACGAGTTTTCGTAGCTGCGACTTTTCAGAGAATGGGTCTATCAATCAGTTTACTTAGTCTTCAGTAAGCGTATTATTTCTTCCTTTGGTTTTTTATTTGTATCCTAATCAAATATTCGGGGGCAAGGTCGACGGCGCATGCACCTCGATCTGGAGAGTGGGAGAGACAGACAGAAGATATTCTGTCCATGTCACACACCCACCCGTCAATAGCAATGCCACGTAGTGGCGAAAAATGTAAAGAAAAGTAGATCGGCCTAGCGCGCCTAACATATCGTGGTCGTTTCAAAACCTGTATCAAACCTGTATTATTATTAAATGGGAGTTCAGTGAATCTTTGCCCTGTTTATCACTTATAATCCAATACTTCTTGACCATTTGTGTCTCGATCGGATCATGCGAGAGAAGTTTTTCTAAACTGAAATTGATAAAAAAAAACATTACCGCCGATGTACGGGGAACCAAGAGCGCCTAGTCAATCTGTCCATTCTATCAACTGAAAGGAAAGTTTCAAGGGAAATAGATTTCAACGACGTTATTGAGATGTTTAGTTAAATGAAAGCATGAAAACATGTAAAAAATAGTTACAAAGCAAAAGCTTTGTTTTTAAACATATAAGTACAATAAAAGTGACTTTCTTATTATAGTCTTCGTTATTTCTTTGCACTCTACCTGCTAGGTACTGTGTTGCATGCTGATCCATATTCTAACTTTTTCACTCATATTACAAGTAGGCCGTATAGTCAAATTACATATGATCAATAATACATCCATTTTTAGCAGACCAGGGGCCTCATTAATATGCCGCCCCGGGCCTCCGACAGGCTTAGTCCGCCACTGCCAATTTGAGAAGAATGTGCCCAGCTTATATGTCGCTCTATCTGTATTATCAACCCTGGTGCAATCGTGCTTTGACGGAACGGCGAGAGGAAACAAATCGCTCCACGTGAAACTTTGTTACGACTTAAAAAGGCAAATATATATAACTCTCAATGCGAATTCTTTGCATATGAATTTTCATCTTTCTTCGGGGAATAATTATTCACTTTGTCGCTTGTCCGTGTTCTAACAATGAGCAGTGGATTGGTCAAATGTCACGTAGTCCGGGCGTTTATTTAAAAACAATAATCGCCACAGCCCCGATAATCTCACCCATTTCTATTCATACTCGACCTGTGCCGTGGCGGAAGGCGGCGGGGGGGAGTCAAAAGCTAAGAAAGCCAATATACAGTACTTATCAAACCATGTTTATAAAAACTGCAATCGACTTCAATCATGTCGAAACCGGATGCCGTAATAACAAAAATGTTGTGACCGCTTCACGCGTCTGGAGCCTTTCCGTATCCTAGCATGGCAGCTCGGAGCTCACTTCGTTAGCCGTTAAAGTTCGAACCATGGCAATCCTACGAATAAAATAATAAATATCTGGGGACAATCAGTAAAATGTGAACATTCGGGTTTATATTTTGCTGAATACAGGATTTGGTTGTAACGTTTTTTTTTAAATTATTATTGGATACTCATTTATATAATTCTACAAGATTAATTTACTCAGATACAAATGTGGCGGTCCTACTTGTTCACTTCTTCGTCGCTTGTCGGTGTTCCAACACCAAGCAGAGAATTGGTTGGAGGAATGTCACGTAGTGCGAGCGTTTATTTGAGACGAATAATCGCCACAGCTACTGATAATCGCTTGTACGTCTATGCAAACTCTACTAG
This sequence comes from Ophion obscuratus, assembly GCA_964007375.1. Classification (NCBI taxonomy): domain Eukaryota; kingdom Metazoa; phylum Arthropoda; class Insecta; order Hymenoptera; family Ichneumonidae; genus Ophion; species Ophion obscuratus. Next base: position 28,113,509 of record OZ023314.1, read on the forward strand.
AAATACACACACTTCAATACCCTCGTGACCAAACATACGCGAAATCTGCACAGTGTCTTTGTTTTTTTTTTCATTTTTTAAATATACGCAATTACATTTATAATCTAAATGAAAAGAAGCAGCATTGTTTCTACAATTTAACGCAAAGGTGAATCAATAGCATATATCTCACAAGGATCCTGAGAATAAAATATGATTCCGAACGATTTTGCGAGATTAAGAAATTCTTATGATTTCCGAATAAATTGACCTACCGGCGATAACTTCGGCATGATTGGTGTATTTCAATCGCTTGTTCAGTATATTTACTAATATACAATCACCGTTATCATTCGAAAGTTCGCCAACGCTATCGGCATGCGACAGTTATGGGACTTTAAAAAATGGCGCGGGTTCCGGTGTACTCAAGGGCTTAGACTACTGTGACGGCCCCAAATTAAGAGCTATTAAAAAAAAAAATTTCAAAGAATAAGGAAGATGATTGAAAAAATCGTTTGAATATTTACTTGTACGTACACGAATGCAGTTGTGTGGCAAATTTCATAAAATATATTAGTCATCAAAGAACTTATGAACAATCTCTAGAAGGACGTTTGACCGTGAGGGCGGACTCAATGGTGTACTTGATTTTGGCCACCCGGTTGATCTGAAACGAAAAAAAAACGAGTTTTTTTTCTTAAAAAAAATAATGTTGGCTAAGAATTGATTGAGCGTTATCGTGTTTGAATCATCAAAAAAAAAATTGTTGAATTATTTTTTCTTCAATGAAAATTTACATCGTTATTGTTGAAAACTAATGAAAAAAGGTCATCAAGAAAAACATGCTACATGCAAAAACAAGCTATTTTCAGAGATGGATCATGCGAAACAAAAAATCAAACGGTTTTAGATTCAGTATGTTGATGGCTATAGCGCATATCATACGATTTTTGATATATGCAAAAATAACAATATAGCGGGCATTTTTCGAAAAAACAAAAAAACTTTTTTTTCACCGTTTTTGGAAAAAAAAGTGAAAACGAAATTTTTCTAAAAATTCTTGATTTGCGTTATAGCTATAGTTGTAAAGAATATGTGGTTAATATTTTATAAGGATCGGTTCCGTAGTTTCGAAGATTTCATCAACAAGCCGTCGAAAAACGTTGTTTCGAGAAAAACGCGTTAAAAGTTTGTTTGGGTTACATAAATTCATTAATTTTTTTTTAACGTATTTCAAATTTGTATTTATTAAGTGTAGCAACTTTCATATCAATATCTATAATATGAACCTATCAAAAAAATCCATGAAAATAGCCTTTTTTAGCGTCTAAAGCAAGGGTTCTTAACCTTTTGAACTCTGTGGACCATCTCGCATTTCCTGTGGACCCCTTTCGAAACAATGTTTTGGAAAAATGTATTATTTCAATTGAAATTTCAAATCAAAGTGCGATTTCGTCAGAAATTGTAAACTGACGCAGAAAGTTTACCGGAAAACCGAAATTGTCGGAATAATCGTCTACGGTAAATTCGTCGAATTACAATTCGTTGAACTACGATAGGAATGTCCGCTTTCAGCCGCACCCGGAGTCAACGAACGGGGACGTAGCGGATATCTGACTCCATGTTTAATTTTTTCCAATTTTTTGGGGGGTTTTTGTATTTATCAATGTTTTTTTTTATTTTTATAGTTTTCAATTTTGTTTTGTATTTAGACATTTTTTTGGGTTTCTATATTTTTCAATTTGATTTTGCGTTTTTGTATTTTACAATTTTTTTGGGGTTTTTGTATTTTTCAATTTTTTATTGGGTTACTTGGGTGCAATCGTTGGTTACTTATCATATAGGAAAATAATACCCAACATCGTTAAAGGTCCCAATACCCTGGCAAACATTGTAATAATGCCGTGGACCCCCTGTGGACCCACTGGGGGTCCATGGACCCCACGTTAAGAAACCCCGGTCTAAAGTGAGAAGACCCCTCAAATTATCAGGTTAGACTATAATGAGAATGCGTGGCTATTGTTGTGCCTGTCGCGCAGAACATCCCCCGATTACAACGACTCTAGCGGATTCAAGATAAACAATGAACTTTTGGCTTCGTCAAGAAAACCGTCCCCCACCACATCCTTGCAAGACCTGTATGTAAGATCGTGGCCTTAGATGCAGGCCTGGGCAACTCCGGCGGTTTGTAGTGGTGGTGGTCTAATAATGAATTCGGAAAATGCCTAAACCGTGCATCGTTCCGAACGGTTGGAAAAGGTTTTAGAACGATTGTCACGTCCTGAAGGGACGTGGGCATATATTTTTTGATTCCCTCCTTTTTTGCCTACGACAAGCGCAATAGCACGGGATGAGGGTAAAAAGGGGTAGTGGTTGGAATGAGTTAGAAATTAGGAAGTCATGCAGTGATTGGTATTTAGAAATAATCCGACGAATTTGTACAAACTTAACTAAAGGTTTATTACAAATAAGTGATCGGATGAATAAAGTTGCTTTAACAGAAAAATTGACAATGAAAATAACTGTGAAGCCGGGGGAACAATCGGATTAACATAAAATGAAATTTGTCGCTTACATTGGTCGCTGTGTTCGTGAGTGGGTCAGTGTGTACGTACGCTCGCTCGCAAGAGTATCGGTTGTCGCTCGCAGATAAGAGTCCCGTTGACGGACGCCGCGCTTATCGTTCGGAAAGCGGATCCCAGCACCAGACTTTCGGGGATGCTGAGAGTGTGTTTGTATACACACGTAGTAAACAGCACTTGAGCTGCTTTATAGACTCGAGGCCGCGCGAGGCGACTAACCTTTATACGACGCTTCGGTCAAAACCCGAAGATGTATAATATTCGAAACTCTATGTTACCGGTTCTATACTTCGAATTCTGTCAGAACAAGATTAAGAAGTAAAGTTAATTTGGATGGAAGATTTTGCGAAACTGAGATCTGAACGCAATGGAGACTGTTGAAAGGCTGATCTGAACGCGATGGAGACTGTAGGAAGTCTGACTTCAAGAAGGAAGTCTTTCTTGATATTAAAATTAGGAGGGGATAAATTGTGGGAGAAGGAACCTTAAGGTTTAGCGTGATTGGTCGCGATATTCATAATTCGCAGAATTGATCTCGATCATTCCTTACATAGAATTTGCACGCGTGGAAGGTAGGAGACCTTTGTCCCGTGTTTCGGCGAAAAAGCGCATGGGATACGGAGTTCGGTATCTGAGACCTAAGCATGCGCATGATCTGTGTTATGTTGTATGCGAAGAGATCGAGCGCTGGCGAGTTCTCGTTTCCTGTCGGCACCATGCTAAATACTTATCGGCCGGGACTTATTTAGGCTAGAGGCAAAGTCTCCTCGTATCGTTCGAGTGGTACCTCGTATTTCTTTCTGAGAGTTTGATATTTAAGTGTTGAAGAAATACGAGGTTATAACACGAGGCGGATCGACTGAATAAAATAAACGAAAAAGAATAAAGGGTTGGAGAATTTCTTCGGACGTGACACGATACTAGAGAGTGAATAATGTTTAGACTTCCGCAGGACCAAGAATTTTATCGGAAATGGGAAAATGACAGAAAATTTGTTGCAAAAAAAAACAAACAAAGATCGGTGCCTATTAAACATACGCAATGCGTTTATTTCTTTCTTTTTACTTCTCTTCCATTACATTTATTACCAGATTCTCATTAACATTATAAAGTGAAGTAAACATTTTTGGGCTTGGTCCGAAAAGGCGGTTATCGGAGTCGGGCTCACGCAGTACGAGACCGTAAACACTCGAGAGGCACGTGACCGCTGGATGACGTCTTTCCTAGACGACAAAGGACCAGATGAAGGCCCTGCAAGGGGTTCGGCGTTCTTGAGATCAGTCCATGTGTAACCGTTAACAAGAACGCATGGTCGAGCTACAAGTCGTATATCGGCGCTCCATTGTTACGCGTCGAAGATATTAAGAGACTTTATATAAAATGACCATACTGTACGCGTCCATTGGGCATTACATTTACAAAATATAACCTTAGTAAGGAAATCTTACTACAGATCAGAAGTGGGATATATCACGCGCTAGTTTTGGAATTACAAAATCCAAACGACAAGTGTGGTTATCCGAGAAATTGAAAAGTGAAGACAAAGGTAGAACTAACAGTGAAAGTGTCATGATAAGAGGAGAGGATCACAAAGAAAAGAAGAACGTCGTCCAAGTCGAGCAGGCGTGACCGTGACAAGAAATCCGCAAGGACAAGGGATGACGATGAGCGGCGAGCGAGATCGCCTTCACATCGAACGAGAAGACGGGGCTCGAGGGGTAGCAGTCCGCGACAGTCCAGATCGAGGAGTCTAAGAGGTCGCACCCGTCATCAAAGAGAGACGTCAGGATCGTGCAGGAACGATCGACGCGGAGAGCGAGATCGCCTTCGCATCGCACGAGAAGACGGTGCTCAAAGGATAGCAGTCCGCGACGGTCCAGATCGAGGAGCCTAAAAGGTCGCACTCGTCATCAAAGAGAGACGTCAGGATCGGGCAGGAAAGATCGACGCGAAGAGCGCCAACTCGTCGACGCGAAGAGCGCCAGCTCGTCGACCAACATCGACGGACGCGAAGCCGAAGTCGATCGAGGAGTTGCCTGTCCTGCAAATCTGCAAGCACGAGTCTGGTGGGTGGTACCGCAGCTCAGGGTGAGTCCGATTTTGCGAAATTGACTGAAGTGCTATTGGCTATCGTTGGGACAGGTTCGGAACGGTCAAATCAGTACCTATAATAATGAAATATTATTACCTGGATTTGATCCGGAAAAGGAAAGAGTTATCGGCTATGGAATGGTTAGAGAAAGTGAACATGTCCGCGACCATGTACGGTTGGAATGATCCACAAAAGAAATTTACTTGGCTCCATTAAAGTTGAAGAAAATTGTTAGAAGCTGGTACGATGGACTTAAGAGCGCATCCTTTAGTTGGGAAGCTGTACAGTAGAAATTTGCAGACAATTCTTAGGAGAACAGACTCTGGGAAACTTCTTGACTGCGCGGTAGCGTATAAAAGTACGCTGGGTCAATCTTTACAAGCGTATTGCTTTGAAAAGGTCATGATAATCAATCGAGTGAATCTAGAGCCCTAAGCAAAAGATCACGGAATTCGTGGTCCACGGAATCCATGATGAACAATTAAGAATTAATTTAACAAATTAAAAGGAGAACACTCGTACAATTGAATGAATGCCTGGAATGCGCATGAGTTTAATAACATAAGGGGATTAAACGTACGAGGTAGAGAAGGACAAGAAGCGTCCTCCAGCAGAGGAAAAAAAACAGCCTAGACGATGTGAGAAGAAAGCATGGTTAGGCAGCGAGGGGCAGCCTCGCAGGAGGGGGCCGCCTCGCTGCATAGTAGGGCGTATTCTCGCTGGACGTATTCGAGATCGCAGCGACCTAAGTAAACAAACCACTCGAGAAATACGTCCTAGGCAACCGAGAAAAGATCTGTACCATTGATTTGGGAAGTAACTGCTCTATTGACCGGGAGGGCCTAGCACGTTGTTTCAACAACAAAATTTAAAGACACGGGGAAAACCTTGCCAGCATTAGACCACGCAATAGTCGCCCCGATTACTCTATCGAGAATGAAGGTCCACATGGATGACTTTCCTTAAAGTAAAAGTTTTCACTGTTGCCGATGACCAATTAATGAAGGAAATTCTTATCGGACGAGATATTTTGCTTAAGGCTGATATTACGGCAATATCAGATGTGTCCAGAGTGATGGTTACTTTGGGCAAACTGGTTGAAAAATCGATAACGTAGAAGCTGAGATGATAGGTGTCAATGAGGCAGGAACGCTGAAAGAAGTCGATATTTGGTGCGAACATCGCGACGCGAGTAATAAAACAAAATTATTATCACTACCGAACAATTATCGGCAACATTATTCCACATGAAAGAATTAGGCAAAACGATGCAGCGGAGATGAAAATTAAATTAACTACTGAAGGTACTGTTTTGCTTGGGCCGTATTGCCTCTTTAAAGCTGATCAGGACAAAGTCAAGATAATAGTAGCCGAACTAGAGAGAAGCGGCATTGTTCGTAAGCGTACGTCGCCGTGTGGTAGTCCCGTCATGTCGTACTCATGCAATAAAAATTGGGAAACGCGAATGGCAAATTGTACATATAGAGATCTCAATAAAATTACTAAGGATATTCAATATCCATTAACCATAACTGACGATAATGTAGATCAGCTTTATAAACAACGGGTTTTTGCATATTTGGATTTTAAATCCGGACTATACTAAATCCACATGCATCACGATTCCGTTGAAGATACTGCTTTTGGGACGCTGAATGAGCAATGGGAACTCTTGTGAATGCCTTTTAGATGGCCAATTCCCCAACTGTGTTTAAGGAAGATGTGCCTTGGAATACATAGATGATGTACTGAGCGTTACAGAAACGTTAGACGAAGGGCTCGAACAATTAGACATAGTTCTTAACGCTCTTCAGGCGAGAAGTGTGAAAGTAAATCTGCCCAACTGAACACTTTCCCGAAAAAAATAAAATTGAGTACTTAGGACGTGAAATTTCGGGAGAAGGGATACGACCAGGGACTCACAAAAGCGAGACCGTTGTAAAAGTCAGGGACCCTACGAATGTAAAACAATTCAGACAATTTTAGATCTTGCGGGATATTTTGGTATTTTTATTAAAGATTTTGCGGGAAAGACTGCTCCTCACCAAACTTATCCCGCAAAGACATCCCTTGGTCGTGGGGACCGAGGGAAAGCGAAGCAATAGGCGAAATAAAAACGATACTAGAGAACAGACCCACTCTAGCAATTTACGACCCTGAAAGAGAAACCGAAGTACGCGCAGATGCGAGCGCGATGGGTCTGGAGGCTATACTCATTCAAACACATAGAGAGGGAAAACGCGTAGTCGCGTACTGTAGGCGAAAGACAACTTCCACAGAACAAAAATATCGAACGATTCAGAAACACTGGCGGTATTCATGGAATTGAAAGCGTTCCGTGTTTATTTGCTAGGAATCAAATTCACGGTGATGAATGATTGCAGTGCCATACGCGCACAGCAGATAAAAGGAAAATACAACCGCGAGTCGCTCATTACCTGGTATATTGGCGGGATTACAATTTTGAGATTGTGTATCGCCCAGGCACTTAAGTAGCTCACGTTGACTTTTAAGTGGGAATCAAATTGATTGTTGTGCTATCGATATTACAGAAAGCGAATAGATTAAGGTGGCTCAAGCTCTGGATCGTAGCCATCGAGGTCATTCGAAAAAAATTAGAATCTGACGAAACCCAACCGGAAACGAAACAATACTTTGACAAATATGACCTTAAGGGCGGTGTTCTTTTTCCGAAAGATTGACACGGGCAAGAAATGGTCCGTACCAAAAATGTCACGCTTCAACGTGGTGCGATTATGCCACGATGATCAAGGACATTTCGCACCTGAAAGAACGTTGGAAAAGATAATGGAAAATGATTGGTTGCCATTGGTTAAATACGTAAACGCACGTTGCAATTGTTTGTATTGTGAATGGGTCAACCGGTGGCAAGCCTGGACTATTGCACCCGATAGATACAATTACTATTCATTCCATACGATAAATCTCGATCATGTTGGATCACGGAGTCGCAGTAGGCGTGGAAAGATACAAATACGCACCATACGGATGGTGGTACTAAATTTTGTGTCCTTAAACCTGTCCGCGATACCTCCACAACGAGGGTGATAAGAGCACTGATTCAATTAATCGCAATATTCGGGGTACCGACTCGGGTAGTGAGCGACAGAGGGATGGCCTTTACGTCGCATTCATTCGAGACCTCTTACGAGGAGTATGATGTCAAGCACATACCCAACGCTGTGGCAACGCCATGTGCTAATGGGCACTGTGAGCAAATGAACCGCACGGTTTTAAGTTCTCTTGCAGCCACCTGTACTGGGGAAGCAGGAGGAAAACTGGGACGACAACGTAGAGAAGGTCCAGAGTGCTATCAGCTCTCCTACCAACAGAATTACGGGCACGTCACCAAGTCGGCTCCTGTTTGGCTATAACCGGGCAGTATGGCCGAGGCGGGGATCCAAGGTGCATTGGACCAGGTCGAGCTGAGGGAGCCGAGGGAGGCTGCTGTGGCATCCATGGATGCAGAGCAGAGGCAACGTTAGAGGGCTTTCGACACCCGACGGTTTAAGCCGCCTACGTACGCAGTGGGCGATGCCGTCATGGTAGCAGCGAGTCCTGTTGCAGGCGGGCAGAGCAGAAGGCTGGTCGCGAAGGCAAAAAGGCCCTTCAAGGTGACGGCTGTTCTGACTAACGATCGGTACGAGGTTCAGGATCTTCGAGGTCTGGGAAAGCAGCCGAATCAACATAGCATGGTAGCGGTCCGCGGCTTGCGGAGATGGGTCACCTTCAGGGGAACGCAGTTCGCCCGCGAGTACATTTCGTCACCTGGTGACGGGCCGCGAGTCAGTGGCCCCGAGATGCAATCTGTGGTCGAGATTGTGTGCTACGACGGGCGCTGGCGAGACAGGACTAGGGCCGATTCCCGTGAAGTCTGGGCGAAGGCCACGACCAACAAGGTAGTCGGAGTCAGGGTGCCGTAGGGCTGAGAAGGCCGGTTGCCCTCTCAGTCTGCAGCCGGCACGTGGCAAGGCTAGCAACCGTAAGAAGGTAGTCGGAGTCAGGGTGCCGTAGGGCTGAGAAGGCCGGTTGCCCTCTCAGTCTGCAGCCGGCACATGGCAAGGCTAGCAACCGTAAGAAGGTAGTCGGAGTCAGGGTGCCGTAGGGCTGAGAAGGCCGGTTGCCCTCTCAGTCTGCAGCCGGCACATGGCAAGGCTAGCAACCGTAAGAAGGTAGTCGGAGTCAGGGTGCCGTAGGGCTGAGAAGGCCGGTTGCCCTCTCAGTCTGCAGCCGGCACATGGCAAGGCTAGCAACCGTAAGAAGGTAGTCGGAGTCAGGGTGCCGTAGGGCTGAGAAGGCCGGTTGCCCTCTCAGTCTGCAGCCGGCATGTGGCAAGGCTAGCAACCGTAACCAAGTTCCTGTCCGAATACCTTCCCGAACTAATCAACTCTTGGTCATAATTGTTTATCGATGGACACTTTTGAAGGAACTGATCACTCCTATATGACGTCTTCATTGAGACGCAGTTATCACCTTTCCCACATCTTAGTGCTTGATGTGAGTATAATAAGGGGTTGTGATTTTTAAATTTTAGCAAACATCTTATGCCGAAGAAAAGGTCGAGGACGACCTGGGATGGTCAGGGAGGCCGAATGAAGTAAACATTTTTGGGCTTGGTCCGAGAAGGCGGTTATCGGAGTCGGGCTCACGCAGTACGAGACCGTAAACACTCGAGAGGCACATGACCGCTGGATGACGTCTTTCCTAGACGACAAAGGACCAGATGAAGGCCCTGCAAGGGGTTCGGCGTTCTGGAGATCAGTCCATGTGTAACCGTTAACAAGAACGCATGGTCGAGCTACAAGTCGTATATCGGCGCTCCATTGTTACGCGTCGAAGATATTAAGAGACTTTATATAAAATGACCATACTGTACGCGTCCATTGGGCATTACATTTACAAAATATAACCTTAGTAAGGAAATCTTACTACAAAAGAAAACAAAAACGAAAAAAATATGTACACACAAACAAGGAATGCAATCGACTGAGAAAAAGATTGATTATGAAGAAAGAAATGAAAAAATGTAGGCCGTATAAATTTGTTCATACGCCATCTATCGCCCCCTTCCCTTATCTCATCTATTCCAATGGCCAACGACCAAATTGAAAAATAACAGAAGTTTGAACATAAAAGAGACGGAGTCTACTGAAATAATAATTGTCATTCTCAATACAGGATCAATAGTAACAAAACTGAATCATTTTCCACTCATATCGCTCTTGAAAATATTTGTCATTCATAAAAATCTGCACCAATGCGCAGCTGTTCGGACCTGCGTTCCATTGGCTTAACCCAAGGTAGCAACACTTTAGGTGGCAGATGGGAGAACTACCAGATTGCCTCATTATCGGAGTCACTACCCACCTTACAAATATTCAGACTTGAATGTAAAACCGTGACGCGTATGTTATTTTGACGGGCACATAACCTTACTTTGCTCGATACCTTTTGAAACTATACCATATAAATATTGGTATAATGTTGCGTATAAATATCCAAGTAGCTATTTTCAAATACTTGTGTAAATGTCGCATAAATGTCCGCCCGGAGGTTATCTTCAATGTGACAACCATGGAAACTAGATACAAGGGCCCGAACTCGACATTTAAACTGATCCCCAAAATGGCGAATACTGAGGGTGGTGCTGTGGGTTGTCGAGGGAAAGGGAAAGGTGCAAAAAAATACTATGGGGAAGATGCCAAATTATAGGGGGCAGATCGAAAGTACACGTGGCGCCTCTAACGTTATAAATCCGAAGCTTTTGTAGGCAGTTTAGCGTTTGAAGATAAGACATTTATAACAAAATGCATGTAATGCAATTTGGGTTTTCATCCATATCTGGTCAAACGTTTCATAAAACTACCATCAGAGAAGGCTTTACACACACACACACACACACACACACACACACACACACACACGCACGCACGCACGCACGCACGCACGCACGCACGCACACGCACACGCACACGCGCGCGCGCGCGCACACACACACACGCACGCACGCACGCACACGCACACACACACACACATACACATACACGCACACGCACGCACGCACGCACACACGTACACACATACATTCGCATATTTAGTTTCCAGAATTCTTACTTGCCGCAATACGGATTTCATTCGTATATTGTGTTATAACAATGTTAGTCATAGCCCGACACTTTACATGCTGAGCAATTCTAATGCAAGCTTTAAGGGGTCTTCTCGCTTTAGAAGCTAAAATATGGCTATTCTCATGAATGTTTTTGATCGGTTCAAATTATAGATATTGATATAAAAGTTGTTACACCTAATAAACACACTTCCGAGATAAATAAAAAAAAATTTGTAGGTATTTATGTAACCCAGTGAATTTCAACTGGTGTGTCGAGGCACCCTGGTGTGCCGTGAGTGTATTTCTTGTGTGCCGCCAAAAAATAGGCGGATGTATGTATCGCGTGATAATACACGGGCGCCGATCGTGACGAGTGCCGATTCGCCGGGCGGGCGGCGCGGGGCGAAGTCCAATACGAAGGTGCGCCGTAAAAATTTTACAGCGATTCAAGTGCGCCGCTTTATAAAAAAGGTTGACAAACACTGATGTAACCCAAACAAACTTTAAACGCGTTTTTCTGATTAAAACAACGTTTTTTGACGGCTTGTTGATTAAATATTCGAAACTACTGAACCGAACCTTATGAAATTTTAACCATATATTCTTGACAACTATAGCTATAGCGCATATCACGGATTTTTTTAAATTTAGATATTTACTATTTTTTTGCCAAAAACGGTGAAAAAACACGTTTGTTTTGTTTTTTCAAAAATGTCCGCCATTTTGATATTTTTGCATATATCAAAAATCGGATGATATGCGCTATAGCCATTAATATGCGGAATCTAGAACCGTTTGATTTTTTTTGTTTCGGATGATCCATTTCCGAGACTTTATCAACAGCGCAGACCTATAATTTTTTTCGGAAATTTTTTTAACTACCATTTTCGTCTGTAAATAGTGACTTCAATTTATTTAAAAAATGTAATATATTTAGAAAGTGTATTTATTGTATCCCAACTTTTATATCAATACCTATAATATAAACCTATCCAAAAAATTCATGAAAATAGCCTTTTTCGCGTCGTAAAGGAGAAGACCCCTTAATTCGTGTTCATTACTTTTTGAGGCGATTAAAACTATATGTTCCAATTCACGATACCGAAGTTTAATGCAGAATCTTGTAAGCGCAACGCAAGAAAAATGTTAATATCATTCGGATTGTCTCCGTCGAAACGATCAAGCTCTTGCCGGATTTCTAGTATAACGGTTTTCTAGTCAAATTTATTTTCACGATCTATTTGTGGTGCACACGTGAGGTGGCGCACTTGTACAATAAACTGTCAACTAAAGACATAGTAAATTTTTTTTCCCCCACGACTGATCGATGTATATCTTTCGAAACTGGCAATTGCGATGGAAAAAACTGTGTGAAAAACCAGCAATCTGGAGGAAAGGATTAAGGTATTCCTTTCACGAACCCAAATATTTTACACTTAACTGATTTTCGTCTATAATGAAGTAAAAATACATCCCAGTATACTGGTAAAATTTCAAGCCAAGTTACCGAACCTTTAACGAAAAATTAGGGCCCTAAAAATCGTCTCACTTATACGGTGCTTTATGGACATGTCACGCTGGCCACATGTTTTTCTAATAATTTATACACTAAATAACTCTAGATGCCTAATACAAACTGCTCATAGGTGTAAAAAAGTCTAAAGATTCCGTAACAACAATAAAAACAGAGGGTCACCGAACGTTTAAAGAAAATATTAATGTTAAAACTTGGAAAAGTGTGGTTAGCAGAAGAATTTTTGTAGCTGTGACGTTTCAAATAAATGTAAAAATGTCTCAATCTACTAAATTTGCGTGAATTTTGTCATTCTAGTTTATCGTTGTGTATAATAATCCATTATAACTTGTTTTTTTTATTAAGCGCAATTGTAATTTACCGACGATTCAGAAGGCCCTGCTTATGCCCCCACGAAATACGGCCCTCCGCGAAAGGAATACCTTAATTGGGCGATGGAGTGGTTTTGTGTTGCAGAAGAAATTGAAAATCACGCTTTCATTTATTTCCTTGATACCGTTTCCGGGTAATGCATCACATTAATCAGTATCCAGGTTACGACTGGCATGTACATTTTTCAATTCTGAATGCCCTTTTACGGAGCCAAATGTATACATACATGCGAAATAAAAAACCTATATCCATGTTAAATAGCTATAGACGACGGTGTTATGGCGCCCATCGAATGACGGATGGACGCTCTGCGTTTGAAGACGTTTCACTTCCGATGAATGATTCTATGAATGATTTGAATTTTACGACGTTTACGAAATAGCAGACATAGCGGTAATTTTCAGCCATCTCCGAAAAAATTCCTACGATTCTCCCTTCATAAACAAGTGGTCCGCCGAGATCGATCTGCAATAGGAAGCGCAAAAAGTAAGCTATACAAGTATATGTTTCATGGCTGATGTAGTATCCCTAGACAGACGCATAAGTAGGAAGAATCTAATCTAGGACGTCCTCATTAGATTTTTGGGGAGTGAAATCCGAGCGATTATATTGATATCATAAAGATGATATCGGTATATCATCACCAGAAGCGAAATCTAAAACTGATACTGTAGAAATATTCGCCTGTAGCCCTCCCTTTTTCTAATCTAAAATGTCATATAGAAAATTATATTCCACAAGTGACCTACTTTCTGTGACGTTCGAAATAATGCTCATGTTTTAGAAGATACAGAAATCAACTCTGTCTTCAATTACTCTATACAGCCTCGATTATTATTGTTTTTCAAATATTTGATCTTGATCATCTATGGATACAACAATGAGTTCATGTAATCTGCTTGTGGACAAACACTCGCCGGTAATTCCTTTCATTCTCGTCGGTAAAAATTCTTTGGGGCTACGTGAGATATAGTGAAGAATGGTAATTACGCTGATCCGTGCTTCTAAAGCGTTTGTGCATTCGAGCGTTTAATGGAAACATATCTCGTGAAATAAAGAACATTGATTTACGTGGTCAGTACGGGAACAGGTCCCCCAGCCTGCGGACTTACGTTGGATATGGTTTGCGGATGTTTCAGCGTTCCATGAAAGACCCGATCGAAATCCTCTGTATTGATATGAGTCCTGATGTTACGCCGTATTTTCACCATTAATTCTTGCAGACCAGGGTTCGACGAATTCGTCGTACGTATTTTTAATGCCACCAATTTGCCGTACTCGCCATACGGTAGTTCTGCATTTGGCAATGCTATATGGTCTGGCGGTATGAGCCATGCGAACTGCGATGATAACTGCAACGTGTTGAGAGAAAACTCGTAAAATGTTCAGGCGGCTAAGTTTAGGTTGATACAACGACATTTATTAAGAGAGTCGCCACGAGACTACGACTGGATCCACATAGTTAATTCATGATTAAATCATTCAGTGTTTTGATAGATTAGAAATTCCGATGACGTACAAATTCAGAGTCACAAATCGAAGTGATAGAGTGCATGAAATAAATATATATAATATAATATTTATCGTTCTCGTACCCTGACAACAGCTATGTCGCACGCGGATCTTCCGTTCAAGTAGCCTTCGTGGGGAGATATGTTTATTATATCGTGCCCAAAATCTTTTCGATCGTATCTATCCGTTCCGCATACCACTTTTGTGTCATAAAGTCGTCCCAATGATGGATCCCAGACACAGTGTGCCGCGGTAAGAACGTACTCTGGGCCTATCAATGCACCGCCGCATACATGACGCTTGTTCCGTCTCAACGATACGTAATAAGGTGCCTGTGCGATTGTTATATCCATTCCACCACCGCCACGTTTTACACGGGCACCTATTGCTTCTAAGCCAATACCTACGAGAATCATTTGTTGCTATTTATCAACTGTTTATTGATTGGTCAATGTTTTTGAGGGGCAATATTATGACTGCTTTCGCGGCAAATTGATTATGGCTGATTTGTGCGGCCACATTGAATCGAAAAATGGGGGATTTCTTACTAGTAATACGGAAAATGTGCCTATACGCCAATTGCGATAACCGCCAACTGTGATTTTCGAGATGAAATGAATATCCTCTTTCGAAAAATCGGCAAATAAGATCTTTATTATAAAGGCATCAAACTCGGAAGACAAAGATTTTGACAATTGCTTCACACGAACCCGGATCTCTTAACATCCAATAGCGAAAAGAAATTGGTTCAATTATAATGATTGTCGTTAAAATGTTGATTAAAACCTACATGCATTCGGGAGAACAACAAAGCAAATGTTAAAAACCCCGTAGGGCAAGCATTTTAGAAACGTAATGGGATTGTAAACCAGAGTCGTGCTTAAACACAATTATTTCCGATTTTCTGGCTGTCCTATAGTTTGCATTTACAATAATGCTGATGTACGTGGTCGCTAACGTCAAACAATCAATATACCGTATGCGAAGGTATCTCCTCTTTTATAGTTACATTACGTTATAAGTATCAATTGTAAGAAATAATCATTCGCGAGCATCTATCATTTTATCTTTACTTAATTGTTTAACGAAGTTCCGATGCTGAAGCACCTTGTATTGGCTCCACGAATGATCGTTCATGCGAAAATCATAATACTTGTTCAAGGATATTCTTACTCTAACCTCAGGGAGCTTATTACGATTCTCGAGTGAGACTTCTCATTGTTGGCATTTTCACCTCACGTGAGTTCAGTCACGCTATTATAGATCGTGTAAGTGAAAATATGAAATCACTGAACACTTCCGGTATAGGGATCGCTTAGGCCGCCGTTCGAATTGCTCTGTAAGCGCTCACGGCGCAATACCCACTGCAATCAGACCAATCAAATGAACCGTAAGCACGGTATGAGCGCTGTAAGCGCAATTCAGACAGCAGCCTCACTCTCGCTAAACATTCCAAAGCGTCCGGTGAAAAGTCATGTTGTGAACGAGTGTCAATACGAATATCACAGAAAAGCAAGAAAAAAATCACGAATTATGCAGGGATGTGAAAATTTTCCACGTTGGAGACTGCGTTATAATAGTGGCAATAAAGAAATATTGGTAACCGTTGAATACAAACGGACGTGGAGAGGACACCGTTTTTCCAATGTGTATAAAAAATGAATAACCTATCACACATTTTCGGTATTACTATAGAATCACGGCTCCACCCCGAAATCGGTCCAAAATTTGTTTGGGGTATTGTTATGGATAAAAAACGATGGTACATGTTGATTAAGGTGGGAAAAGTCCTAATATGAAGAAAAAAAGTTAAACAGTGTCATCACGGTGGAGGGTAAAAAAGAAATACGTAACATGATTTTTTGTTTTCAAACTTTTTCTTTTAATCTAGCCATCTAATTAATAATCACTGTGTGTGTGTTTGTGTGTGTGTGTGTGTGTGTGTGTTTGTGTGTGTGTGTGTGTGTGTGTGTGTGTGTGTGTGTGTGTGTGTGTGTGTGTGTGTGTGTGTGTGTGTGCGTGTGTGTGCGTGTGCGCGCACTCGTGTGTTCGCGCGCATGCATGCATGCGTGTGTACCCGCGCGTGCGTGTGTACGTGCGTGGATGTGTGTGTGTGTGTGTGTGTGTGTGTGCGTGTGTGTGCATATGTGAGTGTGTGTCTATAATTCGCTATTTTGTCCCGCAGTTCCGTAAACTTCAAAATCCAATAATTTATGGAATTAATAAAAAAATGTCGGCCTCCCCCAACTGAATATGCATTGTGATGACATATTAAAGGCGTTCATGGCGAAAAAAAAATTGGTCTGGAGCCGTGGTTCTTTAGTTTTACCACATGTTCGTGCACAGGACATCTTTGAATTCTACTGGAAATGGCCCACCAAAGAATGTTAAAGAATCGCAAAAAGTAAGTACACATTCTAATATTTGGCTACGGAGTATGCAGCTACGGCGTAGGACGTTCCACGCATGTGCACTTCGGTTTTCGAGACATTTTGTGTCGAGTTGTCTCCCGTGAACAACCTCACATTTTCACCCACGTCCATTCTCCGTAATAGGGTGAGCTCCTCACTTTTGTCATTTTCATCATATAGGCCCCATGTAGACTTATTTTGGGTGTTCTTACCCAAATGAACAAAGTGATTTTTGGGTAAGTCTATCTTTGTTGTCAGAGGTGCTTCACCTCCTTATTCACCTGTACAGTGAATAAGGTGCTTCACCTCCTTATTCACCTGTACACAGATGATCACCCTGACAGAGGTGCTTCACCTCCTTCACCTGAGGAGCCTATAACCTCAGGTGAAGCACCGGAAGTGGTGCAACGTGACATAACATAACCTCAGGTGAAGCACAGAGGTGCTTCACCTCCGTATTCACCTGTACAGTGAAGGAGGTGCTTCACCTCCTTATCCACCTGTACACAGGTGATCACCCTGACAGAGGTGCTTCACCTCCTTCACCTGACGAGCCTACAACCTCAGGTGAAGCACCGGAGGACAACACCGACATTATAATAGAAGAAGGGATAAAGCGATCCCTATCCAGACAATTACAAATGTCCGTGTTCGCCAATTGCGAGGCAAATGAATAACAAGGTGATTTTCATGATGGCAAGTCTTAACAAAACGCAGTCGGCCCGCAAGCGTACACCTAAAAGTATTTTCGTAAAAAATTCCAAAGTCAAATTTACGTACCAGATCGAATAAAAAACACAATAAAAAGTACGATATGTACTTCGAACACTTAATAAGTTCTTGGTTAGATGATTTTATGACAATCCGTTTGAAAAATTCATTCGACAAAAGATCAAATTCACTGAGCTGAATCGATTCAACATTGAATTTGGTCATACACACTGAGCGAAAATTATATGGTATTTCCAATTAGCACCCGTGGTCAAGATAGATATAAAGATAAATAGCTCGTTGGGAAGATAATACAAGTATAGCTGACACAGCTATATTAAAAGGTATTCTCACTTTAGACGCTAGACAAGCTTATTTTCATGAATTTTATTGCTAGTTTTATATTATAGATATTGAAATGAAAGTTGCTACACTTTTAATAAATACACTTTCGGAATTCATTAAAAAAAAATTATGTCACTATTTATAGTGGCAAATGGTAGTTAAAAAAAAGTCCTGAAAAAATGTAGGTCTGCGCTGTTGATGAAATCTCGGAGATGGAACATCCGAAACAAAAAAATCAAACGGTTCTAGATTCAGTATGTTAATGGCTATAGCGCATATCATACTATTCTTTATATGTGCAAAAGTAACAAAATGGCGGACATTTTTCGAAAAAAAAAACAAACAAAAAAACGTGTCTATTTCACCGTTCTCGGCAAAAAAATAGTAAATATCAACATTAAAAAAAATCCTTGACATGCGCTATAGCTATAGTTGTAAAGAATATGTGGTTGAAATTTCATAAGGATCGACTTAGTAGTTTCGAATATTTGATCAACAAGCCGTCGAAAAACGTTGTTTCGAGAAAAACGCGGTTAAAGTTTGTTTGGGTTACATAAATAGATTTAAAAAAATTTAATGTATTTCGAAAGTGTATTTATTAAGTGTATCAACTTTTATATCAATATCTATAATATAAACCGATCAAAGAAATTCATGAAAATAGCCTTTTTAGCGTCTAAAGTGAGAAGCCCTTCAAGATCATCCAGCCAGTAAACTGTGGTTGGTATGATAATATGTAACTTGCTGACTTTCAATGGGAACTCTTTAAATTCAGGTTAAAACGATAATCTGGGTAGCTGTATTGTTCAAATTTCTATTTAAGAAGACTGTTACCTTATTGATTTTTTTATAGTTGTATGTGCGTAACTGACTCCGGTAAGATCGTGCTTTAGAACTTGCTTTGCGTGGAGGCTACCAACGTTGATCGTACGAGACGGACTAAAAACACAATGTCTGAATTTGAAAGTCTGCTCAAATTTATATAGGCAAATGTATATTCATCACGACGCATTGCATATGAATTTCCACCTTTGTGCGAACAACTATCCACTTCTTCGTCACTTGTCCGTGTTCTAACAATGAGCAGAGAATTGTTAAAACGTTACGTAGTCCAGGCGTTTGTTTGAAAGGAGCTATCGTAAAAACTACTGATACAATAATCTCTCCTACCTCTATGCATATTTCACCTAACAAAATTTTCGTCTCATAGCCGGAATATGAGAAAATCCTTCAAAATATGGTTTAAAAAAATTTATTTCGAAAATCAAAGCAATTTCGTTTATAATTTAAACGAAAATAGACGTTATTCTTTTTTTTTAAACTTATAGCTAGTACACAGATGGGCCATCGGAATATCGATTACAAAGTTTATGGAGAAAAAAAATCGGTACAAGAGATGTTCTCGAATTGATGAAGCAATCATTTATTTGAAATGTCGTACCCGGCTTCGCTCGGGTCCGTGCGATATTCACTATTCCTTGCGATGCACTTCTTTTTCGCACCCACACTGCTACGACCAAGTTCGGATTTCCTTTTCGGCATTGTGAAAACGTCACATTAATCTCTGTGATATTCAAGTACGTAAATAAAGTCGTCTGATCGCGAAAACAGAAACAGTCGACTCGACACGTCGAGAGGAGCGCGTGGTCGCACGCATCGCTCGCTGATGTTTTAGCGGTCAACATTTTTTTTCAGCGAGTCTGACATTGTTTTTTGCTGCTCAATATTAAAGAGGTGGGACCGTTAGTCACAATCAAAGATTTCATTTTTTTTAAATATATTTTATTGTCTAGACTATACTGAGTCTTTGCGATACTTTTGAAATGCTTTCACCACTAGAAACCAAAGATAACAAATATTTTAATGTTTGTAACTTTCCGTGTGGTGAGATAGCAAGACGTTTACGCTACGGTTGATGTAATTTTTTTGACTATCTAGCTATTTTCAACAAAGGATCAACGCAAACTAAACTTTTGTAAACATTTCGAAAAAAAATCCGCCATCTTGCCCATCGCAATCCATCTATATTGAATGTTAAACCATCAAGGTTTAATGAAAGATTACAAATCTTGGTTGACGAATAAAGAGCATTGCTGCCAATCCAATATTAATCAATGGTAATAATACATAATGTCGGCACATTACATTAGTCGGGGCATAATTACAAATCACTTAAAGTTTCATTCTAAGTTGTGTAAAACAAACATTCGCTGACACATTTTTTCGCACTAATTATCGATAATGTTATACTTTTTTCGCGTTCATAGTGACACAATTCTTTTAATTTACGTAATAAAAATATATAAATGCATAAATGGCCCCTTAATTTTTATTTTTTTGTCGTCATGATTCCTGATTTCCAACCTATACCCTCGCAGGTTTTTACGTATAACCATTCCCGATTAAACCCTTCGCCATCACTTCCTACCCACACCTTGCCAATCTAACCTAACCTCCGTTGCATCCACAGTCGTCTTAACGAGGAATATACATTTAGGCAGGAAAAAATAAGCAATATTCAGCGATTTTCAAAACTAAGAAATAATTATTCTACAATTATCAAACTTCAGGTATACTTTAATAGTATATTTAAGTATACGAAACAATTTTTTTTAAATTAATTCATCATCAAAATGGCGGAGCTGTGACAGATGTTTCAGCAAGGTCGCCGTGGCAATTGCGAATCGGCGTGCAGTCTAACTTCCCGTAGATTTCGATTTGCATAAAAGTTCGAACATTTTTTCAGTTAGAACATGTATAGTTTCTATGTGACGGTGATTAAAATGAAGAAAATGCAAATTTGGAAAATGGCACGCATTTACAAAAAAATCTACATTTCACGCAACCTTTCTGTAAAATGTGGTTAAAAAAAGTAGTTTGCGTTCCAATTTTTCGAAAACAATTATTGTCAAGTAGAAGGTACCAATATTATCAATATTTCTACCAAGATTCAACTCAATCAGCTTAACAGTTTTTGAGTAATCCTGCACGCCAATTTCGATAATGCAGTTTTGAGAAAAAACGCGTGTGAAGTTCGAACACCAGCTCTGAATCCGAGCGGCACAGCGTTGATGGGCTGTAACGTTTGAAGTTTTTCGAATTTCTGTGGAAAACCCGTACCTGTATAGACGGCCGTATATTCTTCTGATTCTCACTTCTGAACTCTCTGGTTGTTGCGCCAGCCAGTGCACGGCTAAGCGGTCCAAGTATTGGCCACTGCTTCCCTCGAAGCCAGAGAAGCCAGAGAGGCCAGAGCCAAACCACGATCGCCCATCTACCAGTGTCTGTATCTTATATATTTAATTGTCTAATTATATATTTCATGTAATATCAGATCTACTGAATGAATCTATATTTCGTATGCATTTTTTGCGGTTCATTGAAAAAAATGTATAAACCGTCGTTTCACTCAACTCGATCGCTCCAACTTCCTCGAAGTACACAAGTGATGTCATCTGATCACGAAAACAAATACAGTACACTCGACGTGTCGAGTGGAGCGTGCCCTCGGTCGCGGATATTTTCGCTGTCGAAATTTTTTTTCAGCGAGTCTGACAGTTTGTTCGCTGCTCAATATTAAAGGACGTAAGTAACGTCATCCGATGACGATAACAGAAAGAGGACACACGACGTGTCGATGAGAGCGCGTGCTCGCTCGCGAATTTTGTAGTGTTGAACTTTTTCACCGTGATGTCACGGTGAAATTTTTTTTCACCGTGTCTGATATTTTTGTTCGAAATTTTTGCTAACTGCTCAGCCCCCCCGATAACCTACCGTAATGTCACAGAGCCTACAACCTGCACAGGAAAATGCCCCACACACTGGTGAAAACCGCAGGAAGATCCGACCATTGGTTCAGAAGTTCATCGCGGACAGACAAAAAACGCACTTTTATTTATAGGTATAGAGAAGAACTCGACCTATCGATAATAACTTCAGTATGATTAACGTATTTGAATCGATTATTTAATATATTTATTAAAAAAAAGCACCACCGTTACTACCCATTTTTAATATTCTATCCACGATAATAAGTAAAATTTATGCGTGCGAAAGTATATATTAATGGATCTGCATGAGCTTGAGGCCCAATAAACCGGTCATTTTCAATATCTTTTTCTGATGAGAGTATCGGGATGACCAGATCGGGTTTTCCACACTATTGATACATGTGAAGTAAACATTCTCGGGCTTAGTCCGAGAAGGCGGTTATCGGAGACGGGCTCACGCAGTACGAGACCATAAACACTTGAGAGGCACGTGGCCGCCCGATGACGGTTTTCCTAGACGACAAAGGATCAGTTGAAGGCCCTGCAAGGGGTTCGGCGTTCTTGGCGTCAGTCCATGCGGAACCGTTAACAAGAACGCATGGTCGAGCTGCAAGTCGTATATCGGCGCTTCATTGTTACGCATCGAAGATATTAAGAGACTTTATATAGAATTACCATACTGTACGAGTCCATTGGGCATTACATTTACAAAATATAACCTTAGTAAGGAAATCTTACTACAGATCAGAAGTGGGATATATCACGCGCTAGTTTTGGAATTACAAAATCCAAAAGACAAGTGTGGTTATCCGAGAAATTAAGAAGTGAAGACAAAGGTAGAACTAACAGTGAAAGTGTCACGATAAGGGGAGAGGATCACAAAGAAAAGAAGAACGTCGTCCAAGTCGAGCAGGCGTGACCGTGACAAGAAATCCGCAAGGACAAGGGATGACGATCAGCGGCGCGCGAGATCGCCTTCACATCGCACGAGAAGACGGGGCTCGAGGGATAGCAGTCCGCGACAGTCCAGATCGAGGAGTCTAAAAGGTCGCACCCGTCATCAAAGAGAGACGTCAGGATCGTGCAGGAACGATCGACGCGGAGAGCGCCAACTCGTCGACGCGAAGAACGCCAACTCGTCGACGCGAAGAGCGCCAGCTCGTCGACCAACATCGACGGACGCGAAGCTGAAGTCGATCGAGGAGTTGCCTGTTCGGCAAATCTGCAAGCACGAGTCTGGTGGGTGGTACCGCAGCTCAGGGTGAGTCCAATTTTGCGAAGTTAACTGAAGTGCTATTGGCTATCGTTGGGACAGGTTCGGAACGGTCAAATCAGTACCTATAATAATGAAATATTATTACCTGGGTTTGATCCGGAAAAGGAAAGAGTTATCGGCTATGGAATGGATAGAAGAGGTGAATATGTACGCGACCATGTATGAATGGGATGGTCCACACAAGTTCTATTTGGCTTCATTAAAGTTGAAGGGTATTCCGGAGAGTTGGTACGATAGGCTCAAGAGCGCACCCATTACTTGGGAAGCGTTCGTAGTAGCACTCTGTAGACAATTCTCGGGAGGACAAGATTTTATGAGACTTTTTAGATCCGCGGCAGGGTATGAAAGTATGCCGGGGTAGTCCTTACAAGCCTATTGTTTGAGAAGGTCAAAAGAAGTAATCGACTGAATCTAGATATCTCCGAACAAAAGATTGTGGAACTCGTGGCCCACGGAATCCATGATGAACAATTAAGAATGAATTTAACAAATTAAAAGGAGAACACTTGTAGAATAGAATGGATGCCTGGAATGCGTATGAGTTTTAAAACAGAAGGGGATTAAACGTACGAGGTAGAGGAGGACAAGAAGCGTCCTCCAGCAGAGGAAAGAAAAAAACAGCCTAGACGATGTGAGAAGAAATCATGGCTAGGCAGCGAGGGGCAGCCTCGCAGGAGGGGGCCGCCTCGCTACATAGTAGGGCGTATTTTCGCTGGACGTATTCAAGATCGCAGCGACCTAAGTGAACAAACCACTCGAGAAATACGTCCTAGGCAACCGAGAAAAGATCTGTACCACTGATTTGGGAAGTAACTGCTCTATTGACCGGGAGGGCCTAGCAGGTTGTTTCAACAACAAAATTTAAAGACACGGGGAAAACCTTGCCAGCATTAGACCACGCAATAGTCGCCTCGATTACTCTATCGAGAATGAAGGTCCACATGGATGACTTTCCTTAAAGTAAAAGTTTTCACTGTTGCCGATGACCAATTAACAAAGGAAATCCTTATCGGACGAGATATTTTGCTTAATGCTGATATTAAGGCAATATCAGATGTGTCCAGAGTGATGGTTACTTCGGACAAATTGGTTGAAAAATCGATAACGTAGAAGCTGAGATGATAGGTGTTAATGAGGCAGGAACGCTGAAAGAAGTCGATATTTGGTGCGAACATCGCGACGCGAGTAATAAAACAAAATTATTATCACTACCGAACAATTATCGGCAACATTATTCTACGTGAAAGAATTAGGCAAAACGATGCAGTGCAGATGAAAATTAAATTAACTACTGAAGGTACTGTTTTGCTTGGGCCGTATTGCCTCATTAAAGCTGATCAGGACAAAGTCAAGATAATAGTAGCCGAACTAGAGAGAAGCGGCATTGTTCGTAAGAGTACGTCGCCGTGTGGTAGTCCCGTCGTGTCGTACTCATGCAATAAAAATAGGGAAACGCGAATGGCAAATTGTATATATAGAGATCTCAATAAAATTACTAAAGGTATTCAATATCCATTAACCATAACTGACGATAAAGTAGATCAGCTTTGTAAACAACGGGTTTTTGCATATTTGGATTTTAAATCCGGACTATACTAAATCCACATGCATCACGATTCCGTTGAGGATACTGCTTTTGGGACGCCGAATGAGCAATGGGAACTCTTGTGAATGCCTTTTAGATGGCCAATTCCCCAACTGTGTTAAGGAAGATGTGCCTTGGGATACATAGATGATGTACTGGGCGCTACAGAAACGTTAGACGAAGGGTTCGAACAATTATACATAGTTCTTAACGCTCTTCAGGCGAGAAATTTGACCGTAAATCTGACCAACTGAACACTTTCCCGAAAAAAAAAAAAATTGAGTACTTAGGACGTGAAATTTCGGGAGAAGGGATACGACCAGGGACTCACAAAAGCGAGACCGTTGTAAAAGTCAGGGACCCTACGAAGGTAAAACAATTCAGACAATTTTAGATCTTGCGGGATATTTTGGTATTTTTATTAAAGATTTTGCGGGAAAGACTGCTCCTCAACAAACTTGTCCCGCAGACATCCCTTGGTCGTGGGGACCGAGGGAAAGCGAAGCAATAGACGAAATAAAAACGATACTAGAGAACAGACCCACTCTAGCAATTTACGACCCTGAGAGGGAAACCGAAGTACGCGCAGATGCGAGCGCGATGGGTCTGGAGGCTATACTTATTCAAACACATAGAGAGGGAAAACGCGTAGTCGCGTACTATAGGCGAAAGACAACTTCCACAGAACAAAAATATCGAACGATTTAGAAACACTGGCGGTATTCATGGAATTGAAAGCGTTCCGTGCTTATTTGCTAGGAATCAAATTCACGGTGATGAATGATTGCAGTGCCATGCGCGCACAGCAGATAAAAGGAAAATACAACCGCGAGTCGCTCGTTAGCTGGTATATTGGCGGGATTACAAATTTTGAGATTGTGTATCGCCCAGGCACTTAAGTAGCTCACGTTGACTTTAAGTGGGAGTCAAATTGATTGTTGTGCTATCGATATTACAGAAAGCGAATAGATTAAGGTAGCTCAAGCTCTGGATCGCAGCCATCCAGGTCATTCGAAAAATTAGAATCTGATGAAATCCAGCCGGTAACGAAACAATACTTTGACAAATATGACCTTAAGGTTGGTGTTCTTTTTCCGAAAGACTGACACGGGCAAGAAATGGTCCGTACCAAGAATGTCACGCTTCAACGTGGTGCGATTATGCCACGATGAACAAGGACATTTCGCACTTGAAAAAACGTTGGAAAAGACAATGGAAAATGATTGGTTGCTATTGGTTAAATATGTAAAAGCACGTTGCAATTGTTTGTATTGTGAATGGGTCAACCGGGCGCAAGCCTGGACTATTGCACCCGATAGATACAATTACTCATTCATTCCATACGATAAATCTCGATCATGTTGGATCATGGACACGCAGTAGGCGTAGAAAGATACAAATATGCACCATGCGGATGGTGGTAATAAATTTTTGTGTCCTTAAACCTGTCCGCGATACCTCCACAACGAGGGTGATAAGAGCACTGATTCAATTAATCGCAATATTCGGGGTACCGACTCGGGTAATGAGCGACAGAGGAATGGCCTTTACGTCGCATTCATTCGAGACCTCTTACGAGGAGTAGGATGTCAAGCACATTCCCAACGCTGTGGCAACGCCATGTGCTAATGGGCACTGTGAGCAAATGAACCGCACGATTTTGAGTTCTCTTGCAGCCACCTGTACTGGGGAAGCAGGAGGAAAACTGGGACGACAACGTAGAGAAGGTCCAGAGTGCTATCAGCTCTCCTACCAACAGAATTACGGGCACGTCACCAAGTCGGCTCCTGTTTGGCTATAACCGGGCAGTATGGCTGAGGCAGGGATCCAAGGTGCATTGGACCAGGTCGAGCTGAGGGAGCCGAGGGAGGCTGCTGAGGCATCCATGGATGCAGAGCAGACGCAACTTTAGAGGGCTTTCGACACCTGACGGTTTAAGCCGCCTACGTACGCAGTGGGCGATGCCGTCATGGTAGCAGCGAGTCCTGTTGCAGACGGGCAGAGCAGGAGGCTGGTCGCGAAAGCAAAAGGGCCCTTCAAGGTGACGGCTGTTCTGACTAACGACCGGTACGAGGTTCAGGATCTCCGAGGTCTGGGAAAGCCGCCGAATCAACACAGCATGGTGGTGGTCCGCGGCTTGTGGAAGTGGGTCACCCTCGATGCCACGCAGTAAGCCCGCGAGTACATTTCGTCATCTGGTGACGGGCCGCGAGTCAGTGGCCTCGAGATGCAGTCTGTGATCGAGATTGTGTGCTACGACGGGCGCTGGTGAGGCAGAACCAGGGTCGAGTCCATTCTCCATGATTGAGGAGTGGTCAATCTCAAGGCTCATGGAGCTTGGGCGGAGGCCACGACCAACCCGGTAGTCAGAGTCAGGTGTGCATAGGGCTGAGGAGGCTGGATGCCCACCCAGTTCGGCATTTGGCACTTGGCAAGGCTAGCAACCGTCAACAGGTAGTCAGAGTCAGGTGTGCATAGGGCTGAGGAGGCCGGTTGCCCACTCAGTCCGGCATTTGGCACTTGGCAAGGCTAGCAACCGTCAACAGGTAGTCAGAGTCAGGTGTGCATAGGGCTGAGGAGGCCGGTTGCCCACTCAGTTCGGCATTTGGCACTTGGCAAGGCAAGCAACCGTCAACAGGTAGTCAGAGTCAGGTGTGCATAGGCCTGAGGAGGCCAGTTGCCCACTCAGTCCGGCATTTGGCACCTGGCAAGGCTAGCAACCGTCAACAGGTAGTCAGAGTCAGGTGTACATAGGGCTGAGGAGGCCGGTTGCCCACTCAGTCTGGCATGTGGCACCTGGCAAGGCTAGCAACCGTCAACAGGTAGTCAGAGTCAGGTGTACATAGGGCTGAGGAGGCCGGTTGCCCACTCAGCCCGTCATTTGGCACCTGGCGAGGCTAGCAACCGTTAACAGATTCCTATCCGAATACCTTCCCGAACTAATCAACTCTTGGTCATAATTGTTTATCGATGGACACTTTTGAAGGAACTGATCACTCCTATATGAAGTCTTCATTGAGACGCAGTTATCACCTTTCCGACATCTGAGTGCTTGATGTGTGTGTAGTAAGGGATTGTGATTTTTTTTTAAATTTTAGCAGACAACCTATGCGGGAAAAGAAAGGTCGAGGACGACCTAGGATAGTCAGGAAGGCCGAACGAAGTAAACATTTTCGGGCTTAGTCCGAGAAGGCGGTTATCGGAGACGGGCTCACGCAGTACGAGACCATAAACACTTGAGAGGCACGTGGCCGTCGGATGACAGTTTCCCTAGACGACAAAGGATCAGTTGAAGGCCCTGCAAGGGGTTCGGCGTTCTTGGCGTCAGTCCATGCGGAACCGTTAACAAGAACGCATGGTCGAGCTGCAAGTCGTATATCGGCGCTTCATTGTTACGCGTCGAAGATATTAAGAGACTTTATATAGAATTACCATACTGTACGAGTCCATTGGGCATTACATTTACAAAATATAACCTTAGTAAGGAAATCTTACTACACATGGTTTTGCTAAAATTGAGTTTTTTTTGTTAATTTGGGAAATATTGAAAAACAATATACTTGTTATTATTAAAGCAAAGTGGTGCCGATGTTACATGGATAATCTGTGCAAGGCACCGCAAACGTGTGTCCAAAAGGATTGTCGTCAAGAAATTCGACAATTGAATTTACGTATCGGAGGGAACAAAAATAGCAATAAAAAAGTATGAAGTGTGCTTCAGGTTATAGTTAATACAGCTTCCATCGATGAGTTTACGAGAATCCGCTCAAAAACTTAATTCAACAAATGATCAAGTTTACTAAGCTGATCAGTTAGGCTTTAAAATTAGTAATTTACACCTAGGAAAAACTTCATGGACTTTGCAATCAGCACTCGTGGTAAAAATTGATATAAAGTTTAGCGCATTGGGAAGGCAATAAACATATATCCGACACAGCTACATTAAGATGGCCTAGCCGATAAAGTGTGGTTAGTACCAGCATAACTTACTTATATAAGAATATACAATTTGTACATAATAGAGGACTTATATACAATTTCTCTGTATGTATCCTTATAAGTTTACTTATATACGAATTATCAAAAGAAACTCTTTTGACGCCGATCAAAAAGATAATGGGGGTTCTATATTTCTTTAATTCCAATTCGAGAAGAATGTACCCAATTTTTATGTTACTGTATCTGTGTAATTACGTAACCCTGGTACAATCGTGCTTCGGACTATCTGCGCAAAAAAACGAATCGCTTGATGTGAAACTTTGCTACCACATCGAAAAGCGAATATACACACCTCACAATGCGAATTCTTTGCATATGAATTTTCATCTTTCGTCGGGGAATAATTATTCACTTTTTCGTCGCCTCTCGGTGTTCTAACAATGAGCAGTGGATTCGTCAAGTGTCACGTAGTTCTGGCGTTTATTTGAAAAGAATAATCGCCACGGACCCGATAATCTCATCCATTTTTATGCACGCTCGACCGAAATACCAACACTTCGATCCAAAGGCGTAGTCAGGACTTGCTTCAGCGGGGTGGGGGAGGGGGGGGGGCAAAAACAAAGAAAGTTGACACAGAGTACCTATAAAACCATTTTTATAAAAACTGCAATCGATTTCGATCGTATCGAAACAGTATGCCGTAATTAGAAAAATGATGCGTGCGCTTCGCGCATCTGCAGCTTTTTCTTATCTTGGCTAGCAGCTCTGAACTTACTTCGTTGGCCGTTAAAGTTTACACTGTGTGCAAGATTTATTGTAACAAATGTTCGAAGTGATGGCCATTGACCTCGACACGTTTTTGAAGACGTCGGATGAGTGATCCTCTTGACTTTCGAATAGATTCTGGTGTGATGGAGGCGCAGGTAATCCAATGGATACAATAATGTCAATAGTCGGAGATGTTTCTGTTGTTTGTCAATACTGGCATTATAACGTAGTAAAACTGTAGTAGCGTGAAAAATGTTTACCATCTACCAATATTAGAATCAGTAGACAAGTGTATCCATCCAAAGTAACATGTAATAACCGTATCGAAAATAGTATTGTACAGTCGAGCAGAGAATGTGGAAATGATTCTGATTTATGGTGAGACCGGCAGAAACTTTGTGCAAGCGCAGAAACTTTATGCACAACGTTGTCCTGACAGAAATCATCCTTCCCGTCGATGTTTCGATCGAATTATTCAGTTATTCCGTGAAACGGGCAGTGTCAATCCACTCAAAAAGAAACGTCGCAAGATTATAACAAGCGAAGAAGCAGAGATTGTCGTTCTGGCTGCAGTAGTTCATGATCCGCAATTAAGTAGCCGGCAAATTGGGCACTATTCCGGAACTTTCAAGGCGAGTGTTTTAGGACTATTAAGGGGCTATACCAGAGTGAACGCTGAAAATTTGGGTGATTTTCGGGAATTTTTTGGACGAAAAGTACTCAATTAATGTTTCGGAAAATTGATAATATATTTGGCTATATTTGACGTATATCACATGATTTTTTCATACAAAAATATTGAGATCCAAGCGACTTATGCGCTGCTTTCGGAGGCGCCAAAAAAAAGTTCCTCCACTGCTGACATGATTCTGGCCGATTAAGTAGCTGAAACCGAAAAAGGAAAAAATGTCGTTCAACTGGAAGGTATTTCCTGTACAATGATGTAGGATTTTCGAAAAATATCAAAATCTAACAAAATAGCGTAGTTATGAAAAAAGTCTGTTTTCTTGCCCATAAAATGATCGTTTTTTTCAATGCCAAATCGTTAATTTTCATCCAATCAAAAATATCCTACGACATTGTAGAGTAAATATATTCAAGAGTACTCAGTTCAAATTTCAAGTCAATTGGATAACTGCTCTTTGAGTTATAATGTTAGCAATTTTGAAAAATCTCATTTTGAAGAAAAAAACGCGTTTCAAGATTTAACTATCGATTTTTGCAAGATAAAATGATATTGATGTAAATTATATAAATGATAATGATATTCTTGAAAAAATATGTTACGCATGACATTAGGTACTGGAGTAAGTTCTCGAATTCTGGCTTTCCCGATAACAAAACGCTCGGGGTGCGCGGTCAAGATGCAACAGCTTTAAACGCGTTTTTAACTAAACATTTATTAGTCCTAAACATTACAACACTCGAACAGATTAAGAATGTTTTTTTTCAGATTCATACAATGTCCACAACACTGGTGGCTAATTGGCGGCGTTTCGCGCGCTTGACAAACGTACAAAATTACATGATAAAAATTTTTAGCTTGTTCATATTCTTGAAGGACTAATTAACATTTGCATTTATTTTTTCAGTTTTTTTTAGATATTCCATACCAAAAATAACCTCCAAAACAGCCCTCTAGCACACGGTACTACCTTAACCCATTAACGCCCAAGAATCGCGATTTTTTCCTTCAATTTCAAGCCAGATTTTTATTATATAAAAAAAATCATAAAAAATGAAGAGATACGTTCCCTAGTATTTTCGGGGGTGCTCTTTCAGAATCTGGGGTCAAAATCGAGTTTTGTCCATTAGGAAAAAAATATGGCGGCTTTTAAACAAAAAAAGACAGGAAAAATCGATGACACTTTTTTTTCAAAATTTTTTTTCACCTCGAAGCCGTTGAAAAGTCCGGTTTTTTTTCAACCATGGGTGCATAGAATAGTGACGATTGAACAATCAATTTTTTTAATTCGTCGTTGTCAACAGTTTCACCCCCAAAATGGCGCTTTTCACCCCCTGAGTGACACGAAAAATTTCACGCTCGGTGTCCAAAATGAAAAGTAGTTGGATTTGGACGAAAATTGGTACTCGGGGGTTTTCGAGGTCGCTGATTATGATTCTGCTCTCAAAATTCCGAAATTAAAAATGGCGGATCCAATATGGCGGACACAAATGCAAAAGTTCATTTGAATTGGATAAAACGTGGCACTCGGGGGTTTTCGAGGTCGCTGATTATGATTCTGCTCTCAAAATTCCGAAATTAAAAATGGCGGATCCAATATGGCGGACACAAATGCAAAAGTTCATTTGAATTGGATAAAACGTGGCACTCGGGGGTTTTCGAGGTCGCTGATTATGATTCTGCTCTCAAAATTCCGAAATTAAAAATGGCGGATCCAATATGGCGGACACAAATGCAAAAGTTCATTTGAATTGGATAAAACGTGACACTCGGGGGTTTTCGAGGTCGCTGATTATGAATCTGCTCTCAAAATTCCGAAATTCAAAATGGCGGATCCAATATGGCGGACACAAACGCAAAAGTTCATTTGAATTGGATAAAACGTGGCCCACGGGGGTTTTCGAGGTCGCTGATTATGATTCTGTTCTCAAAATTCCGAAATTCAAAATGGCGGATCCAATATGGCAGACAAAAATGCAAAAGTTCATTTGTATCGGATGGAATGTGGCACTCGGGGATTTGCGAGGTCGCTGATTATGATTCTGCTCTCAAAATTTGGAAGCCTTTGGGTATTCAAATACCTGAAAATACCAGATATTTAAATACCCAAAGGCTTTCGAATTTTGAGAACAGAAGTATTATAAGCGACCTAGAAAACCCTCGAGTGCCACGTTTTATCCAATTCAAATGAACTTTTGCATTCGTGTCCGCCATATTGGATCAGCCATTTTGAATTTCGGAATTTTGAGAGCAAAATCATAATCAGCGACCTCGAAAACCTTCGAGTGCCACGTTTTATCCAATTCAAATGAACTTTTGCATTTGTGTCCGCCATATTGGATCCGCCATTTTGAATTTCGGAATCTTGAGAGCAGAATCATAATCAGCGACCTCGAAAACCCCCGAGTGCCATGTTTTATCCAATCCAAATGAACTTTTGCATTTGTGTCCGCCATTTTTAATTTCGGAATTTTGAGAGCAGAATCATAATCAGCGACCTCAAAAACCCCCGAATGCCACGTTTTATCCAATTCAAATGAACTTTTACATTTGTGTCCGCCATATTGGATCGGCCATTTTGAATTTCGGAATTTTGAGAACAGAATCGTAATCAGCGACCTCAAAAACCTCTGAGTACCAATTTTTGTCCAAATCCAACTACTTTTCATTTGGGACACCGAGCGTGAAATTTTTCGTGTCACTCAGGGGGTGAAAAGCGCCATTTTGGGGGTGAAAATGTTGACAACGACGAATTTAAAAAATTGATTGTTCAATCGTCACTATTCTATGCACCCATGGTTGAAAAAAAAACCGGACTTTTCAAAGGCTTCGAGGTGAAAAAAAAATTTGAAAAAAAAGTGTCATCGATTTTGCCTGTTTTTTTTGTTCAAAAGCCGCTATATTTTTTTTCCTAATGGACAAAACCCGATTTTGACCCCAGATTCTGAAAGAGCACCCTCGAAAATACTAGGGAACGTATCTCTTCATTTTTTATGATTTTTTTTTTATATAATAAAAATCTGGCTTGAAAATGAAGGAAAAAATCGCGATTCTTGGGCGTTAATGGGTTAATAGAAAGTATTTTGACGTAGGTCAAAAATGTAATGCCCATGACTATATTTGTAGATTCCAATTTGAGAAGCATGTACCTAGTTTTTATGTCGCTCTATCTGTATTATCAACCTTGGTGCAATCGTGCTTCGAGGGAACGGCGAGAGGAAACAAATCGCTCGACGTGAAACTTTGCTACGACTTAAAAAGGCAAATATATATAACTCACAATGCGAATTCTTTGCATATGAATTTTCATCTTTCTTCAGGGAATAATTATCCGCTTCGACGCTTGTCCGTGTTCTGACAATGAGCAGTAGATTGGTCAAATCTCAGTAGTCCGGGCGTTTATTTGAAAAGAATAATCGTCACAGTCCCGATAATCTCACCCATTTCTATGCATACCCGACCTTTGCACCCGGGAGAAGGGGGGGGGGGGGCAAAAATTAAGAAAGCCGATATAAAGTACTTATCAAAGAATGTTTATAAAAACTGCAATCGGCTTCAATCATGTCGAAACTGTATGCCGTAATTACAAAAATGTTGTGACCGCTTCACGCGTCTGCAGCCTTTCCGTATCCTAGCATGGCAGCTCGGAGCTCACTTCGTTGGCCGTTAAAGTTCAAACCATGGCAATCCTACAAATAAAATAATATAGATCTGGAGACAATCAGTAAAATGTGAACATTCGGGATAAAATTGGGCTGAATACAGTATTTGGTTGTAACGTTTTTAAATTATTGTTGGATACTCATTTATTTAATTCTACAAGATTTATTTACACAGATGCAAATGTGCAGTCCTACTTATTCACTTCTTCGTCGCTTGTCGGTGTTCTAACACCAAGCAGAGAATTGGTTGGAATGTCACGTAGTGCGAGCGTTTATTTCAGACGAATAATCTCTACAGGTACTGATAATCGCTTATACTTCTATGCACACTCTACTAAAATACACACACTTCAATCACCTCGTGACCAAAACATACGCGAAATCTGCACGGTGTCTTTGTTTTTTTCATTTTTTAAATATATGCAATTTAATTTATAATCTTATTGAAACGAAGCATCATTGTTTCTTCAATTTAATGCAAAGGTGAATCAATAGCGTATATCTTACAAGGTTCCCGAGAATAAAATATGATTCCGAACGATTTTGCGCGATTAAGAAATTATTTTTATTTTCGCATAAATTGACCTACCGGCGATAACTTCGGCATGATTGGTGTATTTCAATCACTTGGTCAGTATATTTATTAATATACCATCACCGTTATCATTCGAAAGTTCGCAAACGCTATCGGCATCCGACAGTTATGGGATTTTTTTAAATGGCGCGGGTTCCGATGCACTCAAGGGCTCAGACTACTCTGAGCACCCTAAAATAAAGGTTGTTAAAAAAAACGAGTTCTGCACCGAAAAAAAACGAGTTTTTTTTTCTCAAAATAGGTAATGTTGGCTAACAAGGAACATCCCTCAGGTGTCCGCCTCCGATTTTGTTAAAACTCATATATGTGATAGAGCATCGAAAACTTTGAGACACGTATTTTTTTTTATCGGCGGGAAAACGGATTTAATGGGGGAAACCGCCCCTCAAAGAAAGGCGTGTCGAGGGGTGATTTTGCAGTTTCACCCAGAAGCAATCCACCGATCTGAATGAAACGCGATCTTCTAATGAAAAGCGATGAAAAATCCACTATGAAAATGTTAAGAAAAAAATTAATTAGGGGGTAAACCACCCCTCAATTTGCCTTTTTTCACCCCACACTTAAGAGGGTTGGATGCAAATTAATAAAACAGGTATCATTTTGAAGGGGAATTAAAATTAAAGTTGACGGGTTTTTACGTTTTGGCGGCATAGCAAATTTAAGGGGGTAAACAACCCCTAACATAAATTTATTTATCATGGTCGTTTTTTCTGTGTTTAACATGTATGCGCGGATTCAAAATTTTATTCTCCCGCGTTTTTAAATTATTACGTTTTTAAATTTTTACATTTTAAGGCAGGATTCTACTTTGAAACCATGAAAAAAACCCTATTTTCGTGAATTTTTTCTGAGAATACTATTAAAGATATCGATATGGGGTTTAAACTGTTCAATAAATACACTCTTTAAGTACATAAAAAAAAATTTTAATGTATTTTATTCATTTTTTGTACACGTAAAATATGTTTAAAGCCAACGCCTCGAAAAGCAGGTACCGTTGCCGTGGTCGTGAAATCTTCCCGACGGATGGTCTGAAACAAAAAAATCAAATAGTTTCATGTTCAGTATGTCTTCAGGAACCGACCTAACTAGAATATTTTATATACGTGCAAAATTAACAAAATGGCGGCTAAAATACGAAAAAAATGCGTTTTTTTGGGTATTTTTTTGCAATAAAAAAATAGTTCTAATCAAAATTTTAAGTTGATTGTAGTTAGGTCGGTTGGTACACACATATAGAATATGTGTTCCAAATTTCATAAGGATCGGTTCAGTACTTTTTGAGTTATCACGACCACGGTACTTGAAAATGTCGTTTCGAGAAAAACGCGTTTAAAGTTTTGGTGAGTCCGGGCCGCGCGCCGGGCGGGTCACAATAGCGCGCTCAGGTAGGTGCGTTCGAAAGGCGAAAAAGGATAGTTAGACTGCTTGGAACTTTATAAAATTTTGACCGATCATTCTTGAACATATTTACTTTCGAAAAATGTAAAAAAAAATTTTTTTTTCAAAGTTTCAAAGTAGAATCCTGCCTTAAGGGTAAACTACCCCCTCTAATTGCTTTTCGTTTGATATTTCGCGAAAGGTTTCACGAATTTCGTTAGAACTGTTTTCATTTAATCGGTAATATCAATGTTATGCTTGTGTGTGCAGGCATATTCGTTTTGAGTTTTATGAGCGTTACTTTAGGAGTGGGGACCTGGGGCTACCCCTTACTCATAAGACTCATATTCGCGTGTCGAAACGCTTCCGATTTTAATATGCACGTCGATTAAGCATCTCCATAGTAATAAACATACACTTCTACTATATCATTAATTATAATAATTTCCAGAATAAGTTATAAGGCTCACTTCGTATATTTCGGAACAGTGATGCGCCTAGATCAAGCGATAATATAGCCAGCAACATAGTTTTGTGGAGGAATGTATATTTTTATCATTTTACCGTTTATTTAATTAAACATATTAATGAAACTAAGGGTTTTACAGTAGGTTAACGAACATGTTTTTAATATATTTTGACATACTTCATTTGGGAATCATATCAGCTGATTTAATTAATAGTACTTGTGAAAAGTATCGCAGTCATATGCCGTCAAATCATTTTCTCGTGACATATACTTTTTTTCATATGATAACTATCAACAATCATGGCTCATTATTCCTGCAATAATGATAGTCGTCAAAAAGATGCTTTAAATACAACAACTTTATGCACCATGCACATCTGATAATGGCCAAATTATTGCAACCGGGTATTTCACAATGTGTGTTCGATTCACGAAAACCAAAGGTAACAGGATTTTTAAAATCTTCTGGTTTTTTAGATATATAATTACTTTTATA
This sequence comes from Ophion obscuratus, assembly GCA_964007375.1. NCBI lineage: Eukaryota > Metazoa > Arthropoda > Insecta > Hymenoptera > Ichneumonidae > Ophion > Ophion obscuratus. The sequence continues at coordinate 28,149,802 of OZ023314.1, forward strand.
CCATGAATATTTAAAAAGGATAGATTACCGCGGTGATGAGAGCTGATTGTGTGTAAGTGATTGCAGTTTAATTATATTATTCCTCAAGTGCAAATTCATATCAGATTTTAATAATATTACAGTGTCTGAAAAATGTCGGACGAAATTTTTCCACACTCTGAATCCAAATACATCGAGCGGCTGAATTTTTTCAGTTGTACCTTTTGGAATAATCATTGGGATTAGCTTCTTATCACGAGGTGTCGCTTCATGAAAAACCTTAGGGCAGTGTCCACTCCAGGAGTCTATCAATAATACGCTATGTCTCCCGACGTTAGGAAAGAAAACCTTTTCCAACCAGGTTTTGAAATGCTCTGTTAACACAAAACACATTCAATATTTAAAAAAATACTGATGTTGACATCAATTGCATTTCATATTTTAAAAAAATCATTCATTATAATATGTGAGCATACGTACCAGAAGTAAGTTTTCCAGATTTGGATGCTAATACAAAGCCGTTTTCTGCTTGAAATAGCGCTTTCTCTACTCGTGGTCCGAATTCACCCTTCGTCTCCTTTAAAACGATGAATAGTGGGGAAAGTAATTTCCCCTCAGCGCTTATAGTAGGCTGAATCGTATAGCTGTGAGTTATTGAAGAAACTGACTGTATAACGCATTCCACGTCCTTTTCTCCTTCCGTTGCAAGAGTTCGCGCCGAATGAATTTCCACATGAAAACCGCTTTGATCCGAATTATACACATTTTCCGTTCCATACTTTTTTATCAGTGGTGCAACATCGGCGACGATTTTTTCTGCATTTTTCCGTAGAAGTTCTTCTTCTCCCGTAGTTTTGCGCGTTACAAATTTATTGATTTTTATGGATACAATGGGATGCTGTTTTTTAAAAGTCCATAGCCAACTATGAGAGGCCTTAAATCGCACATCATTGAAACCTATCTCCTTTTGGGCTTGTAGCGCCCACTTCTGAAGATCAATATCATGTATAATGACACCAGCATCTAGAGCAGTTTTCATATTTCTCAATGTATATTCAGAAATTTGCGCTAGCTTTTCTTTATAAGTACCGCCTTTATTCAGCTGATGTGCCCAGCGCCGCAATTGTCTTTCAGACTTGACAGATTTGTATTTCTGTTGGACGGTTTTGAGGCTATAGTTTTATGTCTTACCAGACCTCCAGTATTGAACTGCTTTATTTTTGTAATCGTAGTTCACCTCATCATCACTGGAACAGGCCTCAGAATCACTACCACCATTATCCTTTTGCCATACGGTATCTTCTACAGCATTGGCTTCGTACGATTTAAATGGTTCTTGAAAAGCGAGCGTTTCTTCCTCTATCATTTCAACTCCATTATAGTCTTGCATGGAACTGATCAAAATTTGTTCAAAACTGTCCGCAAGCTAAATTTCCGCGTTGTTAACCGGCGTTCGTGAAATATCCATAGCTTCAAATGTAGCTAGTAGAAGTTTGATAACGTTTATTGGGTTGACTTTCATGGCTGATGAAATTTGTATTTTCCAACACACAGTATACTGTTTGTAGCTCACTTTAACGTGAAATGGAAGAATCCGAATGCTAACCGTCTTATAAAGCAAGCAATAAAACTGCAAGCTATTGACAACTTGAACTGCCAGAGGCCAATCACACATTACCCGAAAATGTGAACACATTATCGGGTAATGTATGATTAACGTCTTGCAGTTCAAGATGACAATAGCGTGCATTTTAATATTTGCCCAGTGTAAAAATTCTGCGTAGAATACAAATTTTGCGCAAATATCGTTATCGCGTCATGACGCGATAAGAATATTCGCGCTGGAAGAATTAATTATTGCAGTTAGTCGAGAAAAGTTGATACGTAGGCAAATAAACATCGGTCTGTTCGTTGATTGTATAACTTCATACACAGAGATAAAAGATTTCCGAACGGGAGCATTCTGGATAATTACGCATTTAAGAATCCAAGCGTAAAAATTTATCTGCATATGATTTTTCTTACGCGGAATAACAAAAACGAACAAACCAAATATATTAATATATACCATTTGAATTTTATTAAAATGATCGTTAATATATTGTTGTTACTGCATTCCATCGTTGCATGGGAGATGCTTTCATCAAAACTTTTGAATTAGAGGAAGAAACATTTCGGTACGAAAATATAATTATGAAAATATGAAAATATGAGTCTTATAAGTAAGGGGTAGCCCCAGGTCCCCACTCCCAAAGTACCGCTCCTAAAACTCAAAACGAATATGCCTGCACACACAAACATAAAATTGATATTACCGATGAAATGAAAACAGTTTTACCGAAATTCGTAACACCTTTCGCGAAACTTCAAACGAAAAGCAATTAGAGGGGGTAGTTTACCCTTAAAATGCGAAAATTTAAAAACGTAATAATTTTAAAACGCGAGAGAATATTTTGAATCCGCGGATACATGTTAAACACAGAAAACACGACGGTGATGAACAAATTTATGTTAGGGGTGGTTTACCCCCTTAAATTTGCTGTCCCGCTGAAACACAAAAACGCGTGAACTTGAATTTTTATTCCCCTTCAAAATGATACCTGTTTTATTAATTTTCATACAACCCTCTTAAGCGTGGGGTGAAAAAGGGCAAATGGAGGGGTGGTTTACCCCTTAATTATATTTCTAATCAACACTCTCTTAGTGGATTTTTCAACGCTTAATATTAGAGGAATTTTCGATTTTGTTTCATTCAGATCGGTGGACTGCTTGTGGGAGAAACTTTGAGGGGTGGTTTCATCACCTAACACCTTTTTTCTGCGGATGCAAAAAAAACATGTTTAATAGTTTGCAATGCTTTACCACATATATGAGTTTCAACGAAATCGAGAGCGGATACTTCAATGATGTTTCTCCTCAGAGGGGTAGTTACCCCTTAAGACGAATGTAATAATTTTGAAATATGATAACACATTAAATTGTAGCTTATGGAAATATTTAAAATCAGCGGATATACTTAAAACACAGAAAAAACGACCATGATAAATAAATTTATGTTAGGGGTGGTTTACCCCCTTACATGTGCTATGCCGCCAAATAGCAAAAACCCGTCAACTTTAATTTTAATTGCCCTTCAAAATGATACCTGTTTTATTAATTTGCATACAACCCTCTTAAGTGTGGGTCGAAAAAAGGCAAATTGAGGGGTGGTTTACCTCCTAATTTAATTTTTTCTTATCAATTTCATAGTGGATTTTTCATCGCTTTTCATTAGAAGAATTTTCGTTTTTTTTTTCATTCAGATCGGTGGATTGCTTCCGGGTGAAACTGCAAAATCACCGCTCGACACGTCTTTCTTTGAGGGGCGGTTTGCCCCCTTAAATCCGTTTTTCCGCCGATAAAAAAAAATATGTGTCTCAAAGTTTTCGATGCTCTATCACATATATGAGTTTCAACAAAATCGGAGGCGGACACCTGAGGGATGTTCCTTGTGAGTCACTCTCCAACTTACAAATTTCCAGTCTTGGATGTAAGACCATGACGCGTATGTTATTTTGACGGGCACATCACCTTATTTTGCTATCATTATGTATCGAAAGTATACAATATAAATAGAGTTACAATGTTGAGTCTAAATATTCCAGTAGCTATTGTCGAAAAGTTGTCTGATTGTCGCGTAAATGGGTACCTAATGTCCGCCTGGTGGTTACCTTCAGGAGACTAGGGACAGGGGAGGGTAATATACTATAGGGAAGGTGCAAAATGATAGGGGGTAGGTTGAAAGTACACGTGGCGCCTTTAACGTTATAAATCCAAATTTAATTTGGCTTTTGTAGGTAGTTTAGCGATGAAGATGAGGCATTTATAGCACAATGCATGTAATTTAATTTGGCTTTTCATCCATATCCGGTCAAACGTTTCATAAAGCTACCATCAAAGAAGGCTTCAGACGCACACACACACACACACACGCGCGCGCGCGCGCAGTTTTGTATATTTGGTTTCCAGAATTCTTACTTGTCACAATACGAATATCATGCGTATTTTGTGGTATAACAGTGTTAGTCATACCCTGACACGGTACACACTAGGCGATTCGAATGCAAGCTTTAAGGGGTCTTCTCGCTTTAGACGATAAAAATGGTATTTTCATGAATGTTTTTGATAGGTTTGTATTATAGATATTGATATAAAAGTTGTTACACTTAATAAACACACTTCCAAGATACATAAAAAAAATTTGTATGTAACCCAAACAAACTTTATACGCGTTTTCCGGAAACGACATTTTTCGATGGCTTGTTGATTAAGTATTCGAAAGTACTGAACCGATCCTCATGAAATTTTAACCACATATTCTATACAACTATGTCTAAAGCGCGTATCAATGATTTTTTTAAATTTTGATATTTAATATTGTTTTACCAAAAATGGTGAAAAAACAGAATTGTTTTGTTTTTTCGAAAAATGTCCGCCATTTTGTTATTTTTGCATATATCAAAAATCGTATAGTACGCGCAATAATAGCCTTAACATACGGAATCTAAAACCGTTTGTTTTTTTTGTTTCGGATGATCGATCTCCGAGATTTCATCAACCGCAGACCTACAATATTTTTAGGACATTTTTTTAACTACCATTTTCCTCTATAAATAGTGATTTAAGGGGCTATACCAGTGTGAAACGCTTCAGCCTCTCAGCAGGCATTATTCGAGGAAGAGGACGGACCACTGTATGGGCCAGGTATAGCTGATTAGCAGTATATGTGGTAAATATCATTTTATCTTGCAAAAATCGATAGCTAATCTTTAAGGGGAGATAAACCCCTCGGAGCCGGAAAAAGGTCATGTTTGTGAATTTTTTCAAGGACAACTATTTGAAATCTCGGATTGGGGTTTTAATTATCTAAAAGTATATACATTCAAAAATATGTTTAATTTTCTTTATTTAAAAATATCAAAAATATACAAGGATATTGTATGATCCTTGGAGCGTCGTAAAAAAATCTGCGTATACGGTACCCACTGGCGTTTCTTCGAAAATCATATGAAAAAAAACCAAAAAGATTATTAAATTAGATACTATAATCTAGTACTTGTCATAGCCAATTTTGAAAATATCGATTAATCACAAAATGGCGGACGTTTGAACATAAATAGTGATTTTTGGGCCAAAAATTAGTTTTTATTTTGCCTATAAAACAAAAACTAAGTAACGGAAAAAAATCCTATGACAAGTACTAGATAATGGTGTATAGAATAACCACAAAAAACCTCAAGGCAATCGGTTCATTGTTTTTCAAGAAATTTTGGGTACCGATTTGAAAAACGTGGTTTTGAGAAAAACGCGTTTGACAATTTGGGAATGAATAAATCATGAAATTTGTCAAATTACATGAAATCATCGATACCAGGCCCATAGGGTAGGTCTTCTACGATCGACGGAATGTTCATAGCTTCTAAATCCTCGACCTCGACCATCGAGGTGTATATCTCTCCTAAAACGCGTTTTACTCGAAATGAGATTTTTCAAATTTGCTGACATTGTAACTCAAAGGACAATTAACGATATTTTTGATTGCATGAAAGTTGACGATTTGGCATTGAACAAAACGACCATTTTATAAGCAAGAGAACATACTTTTTTTTCGTAACTACGCAATTTGTTAGATTTTGATATTTATCGAAAATCCTACGACATTGTACAGCAAATATTTTCCAGTTGAACGACATTTTTTTTCTTTTTCGGTATGAGCTACTCAATCGGCCGGAATGATGTTAGCAGTGGAGGAACTTTTTTTTTGGCGCCTCCGAAGGTTGCGCATAAGTCACTTAGATCTCAATATTTTTCTATGAAAAAATTAGGTAATATAGGTCAAATACAGCCAAATATGTTGTTAATTTTCTGACACATTTAATTGAGTAGTTTTCTTCCAAAAAAATTCTCGAAAATAACCCAAATTTTCAGCGTTCACACTGGTATAGCCCCTTAATTGAATTTTTTTAAAAATCCGTTTAGAAAATGCATTTATTAAATGTAACGACTTTTATATCAATATTTATAATATAAACCCATTTTAAAAAATCATGAAAATAGCCTTTTTTAGCGTCGAAAGAGAGAAGACCCTTTGATTCTTGTTCATTATTTTTTGAGGCAATTAAAACTGGACGTTCCAATTCAAGAAACCGAAGTTTGCAGCAGAATCTAGTTAGCGCATCGATAGAAAAATGTTACTATCATCAGCATTGTCTCCCTCGAAACGATCAAGCTCTTGTCGGAAACGGTTTTCTAGTCAAATTTATGTTCACGAACTATTTATAATGTGCACGCGAGATGACGCACTTGTACAAAAAAATTGTCAGCTTAAGACAACACAGTAAAGAAAATTTCCCCCACGACTGATCGATGTGTATCTTACGAAAGTGGCAATTACGATGGACAAAACTGTGAGTAAAACCATCGATCTGAGAAAGATTAATTGGGCAATGAAGTGGTTTTGTACAGCAGAAGAATGTTGAAAATCACACTTTTATTTATTTCCTTGATCCCGTTTCCGGGTAATGCATCACATTAATCGGTTTCCACGTTACGTCTGGCACGTACATTTTTCACTTTTATATGCCCTTCTACAGAGTCAAATTTATATTCACATGCAAAGCAAAAAAACCTATATCCATGTTTAATAGCTACAGACGACGGCGTTTTGGCGCCCATCGAATGACGGATGGACGCTCTGCGTTTGAAGACGCTTCATTTCCGATGAATATTTCTATGAATGATTTAAATTTTAGGACGTTTACGAAATTGCAGGCATGGCGGTTACTTCGGGGCCGCTCCGAAGGTATTCCTATGATTCTCCCTTCATAAACAAGTGGTCCGCCGAGATCGATCTGCAATAGGAAGCGCAAAATGTAAGCTATACAAGTATATGTTTCATGGCTGATGTAGTATCCCTAGACAGACGCATAAGTAGGAAGAATCTAATCTAATTGTAAGAAGTCTCCATAAGATTTTTGGGGAGTGAAATCCAAGCGATTGATACCATAGAGATGATATCGGCATATCATCAACAGATGGGAAATCTAAGACTCGTACTGTAGAAATATTCGCCTGCAACCGTGCCTTTATTTCAATCTAAAATGTCATATAGCACAAATTGTATTCCGTAACTGAGCTACTTTTTGTCACGTTCAAAATAATGCTCGTGTTTAAGAAGATACAAAAATCCACTCTGTCGTCAATTACTCTATACAGCCTCGATTATTATTGTTTTTAAAATACTTGATATTGATCATCCATGGATACAACAATGAGTTCATATCATCTGCTTGTGGACAAACACTCGCCGGTAACTCTTTTCATTCCCGTCGGTAAAAACTCTTTCGGGCTACGTGAGATATAGTGAAGAATGGTAATTACGCTGATCCGTGCTTCTGAAGCGTTTGTGCATTTAATGAAAACATATCTCGTGAAGTAAAGAACATTAATTTACGTGGTCAGTACGGGAACAGGTTACCCAGCATGCGGACTTACGTCGGATATGATTTGCGGAAATGGTATCGTTCCATAAAAGACCCGTTCGTAATCCTCTGTATCGTTGAGAGTCCAGCTTTTACGCTGTATTTTTGAGCTTAGCTGTCGCAGACCAGTGTTCCGGGAATTCGTCGTACGTATTTGTAGTGCCACCAATTTACCATACTCGCCATACGGTAGTTCTGCATTTGGCAATGCTATATGGTCTGGCGGTATGTGCCATGCGAACTGCGATGATAACTGCAACGTATTGAGAGAAAACTGGTAAAACGTTCAGAAGGCTACGTTAAGGTTAATGCGACGACATTAATTGAGAGAGTCACCACGAGACTACGACTGGATGAACATAGTTGCTTCATGATTTAATCGTTCAGTGTTTTGATATATTAAGGATACCGATGACGTACAAATTCAGAATTATGAACCAAAGTGATAGAGTGCATGGAATAAATATTTTTCGTTCTCGTACCCTGACAACAGCTATATCGCACGCGGATCTTCCCTGTAGGAAGCCTCCATGTGGAAATATGTTTATTATCGTGTGTCCAAAATCTGTTCGATCGTATCTATCCGTAACGCACACCACTTTTGTTTCATAAAGTCCTCCGAATGTTCGATTCCAGACACAGTGCGCCGCGGTCAAAACGTGCACTGGGCCTATCAATGCACCACCGCATACATGATGCGTGTACCGTCTCAACGATACGTAATAAGGTGCCTGTGCAATTGTTATTGCCTTTCCACCACCTGCACGTTTTACACGGGCACCTGTTGTTTCGACGACAGTACCTATGAGAATCATTTGTTGCTATTTATCAACTGTTTATTGATTGGTCAATGTTTTTGAGGGGCAATATTATGAATGCTTTCGCGGCAAATTGATTATGGTTGATTTTTGCGGTCGCATTGAATCGAAAAATGGTGAACTTCTTACTAATTATAAGGAATATGTGCCTATGCCCCAATTGCCATAACCGTTAACTGCGATTTTCGAGACAAAACGAATTTCCTCTTTCGAAAAATCGGTAAGTAAGATCTTTATTCTAAAGGCACCAAACTCGGAAGACAAAGATTATGACAATTGCTTCACACGAACACGGATCTCCTAACATCCAATAGCGAACAAGAAATTGTTTCAATTATATTGATTGTCGTTAAGATGTTGATTAAAAAATACATGCATTCGGGAGAACAACAAAGCAAATGTTAAAAACCCCGTAGGGCAAGTATTTTAGAAACGCAATGGGATTGTAAACCAGAGTCGTGCTTAAACACAATCATTTCCGATTTTTGGCTGTCCTATCGTTTGCATTTACAATAATGCTGATGCACGTGGTCGCTAACGTCAAACAATCAATATACCGTATGCGAAGGTATCTCCTGTTGTTTAGTTACATTACGTTATAAGTATCAATTGTAAGAAATAATCATTCGCGAGCCTCTATCATTTTATCTTTAAGTAATTGTTTAACGAAGTTCCGATGCTGAAGCACCTTGTATTGGCTTTACGAATGATCGTTTATCCGAAAATCACAATACCTGTTCAAGGATATTCTTAATCTAAGCTCAGGGGGCTTATTACGATTCTGGAGTGAGACATCTCACTGTTCGCATTTTAACCTCACGTGAGTTCCGTCACGCTATTACGGTTCGTGTGAGTGAAAATGTGAAATCACTGAACACTTTCGGTATAGGGATCGCTTAGGCCGCCGTTCGAATTGCTCTGTAGGCGCTCACGGCGCAATACCCACTGCAATCAGACCAATCAAATCATCCGTAAGCACGGTATGAGCGCTGTAAGCGCAATTCAGACAGCGGCGTCACTCTCGCTAAACATTCCAAAGCGTCCGGTGAAAAGTCGTGTTGTGAACGAGTGTCAATACGAATATCACAGAAAAGCAAAAAAAAATTCACGAATTATGCAGCGATGTGAAAATTTTCCGTTGGAGACTGCGTTATAATAGTGGCAATAAAGAAATATTGGTAAGCGTTAAATACAGACGGAAATGGAGAGGACACCGTTTTTTCATTGTGTATAAAAAATTCATAACCTATCACACATTTTCGGTAAAACTATAGAATCACGGCTACAGCCCAAAATTGGTCTAAAATTTGTTTGAGGTATTGTTATGGATAAAAAACGATGGTACATGTTGATTAAGGAGGTACGGTGATGACCACGCTAGTAAACTACGAGTCTATTTTTCGCCATAACACCGCAACGTTTTAGACATATGTGTGTGACGTATATTTCGAGAAATATTTTTTAAGTATTGAATTTCAAGCTACTTATTATTTTTATAATATGAAAACAAACGTAATAATCTACTACTCGACTTCAGTAGTACGCCATATCGTCGACGTTTAGCATCGTTGCATTTTCGATAGCTGTCATCGGTCCCACGCGCTCGGCTTATTATTTTTGGTAGCCGGTAAACATGGAGAATGAAAGTAAGTACTGTAGAAGTTTATCAAGAGAGTAACAGGATTGTACCTGAAGTCCAGTTTAGAGACAAAGGTAGATTCTGTCGGACAAGAATTAGAGAGTGAAAAGATGATATTGCGAATGCAAATGAAAAACGTTGCGTTGACGTTAACCTCAATATCCAATGTCCAATCTGTCCGAAGTCAAAACATATTTCATCGATTGTTATGTTATTTTTCCCTTTCCTAATTTTCACAATATTTGCAGATATAAAAACGAACGTTCATTTTATATGACGGTTTGTCCATACTGAATTTACATATAAATGCGTTGTATGCATGTCGCCAGAAAGATTGAGATGCCTTAGCTATACATAAAAGAACTTTGAGTAAATATCGGCGAAAGGCCTTTTATAATCGATTAAAAAACGTACTGCTTCACACAACCACATTTTTAATTCGCGTTGAAAATATCCGATAGAAGACTCAAATTTGCGCGGGTATCCGGCGTTGCCACACTTCGAGCAAGATGGCTGCGGTTACGTCACGAGACGTCTCTCTCGCCAAATACTTCGGTTTTTCGCGACTTTATTTCTAAATTTATTGCTTATTTCTGCGGTGAGCTTTCCAATTCAAGTTGCCTTATTGATCACAACGAACCAATGAACGCAACCGTCAGTTTTTTTTACGCGTGTCTTGGCTCCAAGTAGCACAAAAAAATCGATATATGAGAGGACAGGCACATTTTGTCGTCTACGTGTGACTAATTGACCAACTTTAACAATTAATAACTCGGAAACTGTACGGTAAATCTCGTGGAAACTCCGCATACGCATGGACGAAGCTCTCGACAATGTTATTAAAAAAAAAATCGGGCTTTTATCTTGGACTCGCTCCAATCACCGTACCTCCTTAAGTGGGAAAAATCCTAATATGAAAAAAAAAACACGTTAAAAAGTGTCATCACGGTGGAGGGTAAAAAAGAAATACGTAACATGATTTTTTGTTTTCAAACTTTTTGTCTTAATCTAGCCATCTAATTAACAATCACTGTGCGTGTGTGTGCGTGCGTGCGTGCGTGCGTGCGTGTGGGTGTGTGTTTGTGTGTGATCGTGTGCGCGCACTCGTGTGTTCGCGCGCATGCATGCATGCGTGTGTACCCGCGCGTGCGTGAGTACGTGCGTGCATGTGTGTGTGTGTGTGTGTGTGTGTGTGTGTGTGTGTGTGTGTGTGTGTGTGTGTGTGTGTGTGCGCGTGTGTGTGCATATGTGAGTGTGTGTCTATAATTCGCTATTTTGTCCCGCAGTTCCGTAAATTTCAAAATCCGATAATTTATGGAATTAATAAAAAAATGTCGGCCTCCCCCAACTGAATATGCATTGTGATGACATATTAAAGGCATTCATGGCGAAAAAAAAAATTGGTCTGGAGCCGTGTTTCTTTAGTTTTACCACATGTTCGTGCACAGGACATCTTTGAACTCTACTGGAAACGGCCCACCAAAGAATGTTAAAGAATCGCAAAAAGTAAGTACACATTCTAATAGTTGGCTACGGAGTATGCAGCTACGGCGTAGGACGTTCCACGCATGTGCACTTCGGTTTTCGAGACATTTTGTGTCGAGTTGTCTCACGTGAACAATCTCACATTTTCACCCACGTCAATTCTCCGTAATAGGGTGAGCTCCTCACTTTCGTCATTTTCATCATATAGGCCCCATGTAGACTTATTTTGGGTGTACTTACCGCCAATTGCGAGGCAAATGAATAGCAAGGTGATTTTCATCATGACAAGTCTTAACAAAATGCAGTCGGCCTGCAAGCGTACACCTAAAAGTATTTTCGTAAAAAATTCCAACGTCAAATTTACGTACCAGATCGAATAAAAAACACAATAAAAAGTACGATATGTACTTCGAACACTTAATAAGGGCTCGGTTAGATGATTTTATGACAACCCGTTTGAAAAATTCATTCGACAAAAGATTAAATTCACTGAGCTGAATCGATTCAACATTGAATTTGGTCAAATACACTGAGCGAAAATTCCATGGTATTTTCAATAAGAACCCGTGGTCAAGATAGATATAAAGATAAATAGCTCGTTGGCAAGACAATACACGTATAGCGGAAACAGTTATATTAAAAGGTCTTCTCACTTTAGACGCTAAACAAGGCTATTTTCCTGAATTTTATTGCTAGTTTTATATTGTAGATGTTGAAATGAAAGTTGTTACACTTTTAATAAATACACTTTCGGAATTCAAAAAAAAAAATTAAGTCACTATTTATAGACGAAAATGGTAGTTAAAAAAAAGTCCTAAAAAATGTAGGTCTGCGCTGTTGATGAAATCTCGGAGATGGAACATCCGAAACAAAAAAATCAAACGGTTCTAGATTCAGTATGTTAATGGCTATAGGGCATATCATACGATTCTTTATATGTGCAAAAGTAATAAAATGGCGGATATTTTTCAAAAAAAAAACGTGTTTATTTCACCGTTCTTGGCAAAAAAAAATAGTAAATATCAACATTTACAAAAATCTTTGACATGCGCTATAGCTATAGTTGCAAAGAACATGTGGTTGAAATTTCATAAGGATCGACTTAGTAGTTTCGAAGATTTTATCAACAAGCCGTCGAAAAACGTTGTTTCGAGAAAAAGGCGTTTAAAGTTTGTTTGTCTTACATAAATAGATTTAAAAAAATTTAATGTATTTCGAAAGTGTATTTATTAAGTGTATCAACTTTTATATCAATATCTTTAATATAAACCGATCAAAGAAATTCATGAAAATAGCCTTTTTAGCGTCTTAAGTGAGAAGCCCCTTAAGATCGTCCAGCCAGTAAACTGTGGTTGGTATGATAATATGTAACTTGCTGACTTTCAATGGGAACTCTTTAAATTCAGGTTAAAACGATAATCTGGGCAGTTGTATTGTTCAAATTTCTATTGGAGAAGACTGTTACCTTATTGATTATTTTATAGTTGTATGTGCGTAACTGACTCCGGTAAGATCGTGCGTTTGAACTTGCTCTGCGTGGAGGCTACCACCGTTGATCGTACGAGACGGAAAAAAAACACAATGTCTGAATTTGAAACTCTGCTCAAATTTATATAGGCAAATGTATATCCGTCACGACGCATTGCATATGAATTTCCACCATTGTGCGAACAAATATCCGCTTCTTCGTCACTTGTCCGTGTTCTAATAATGAGCAGTGAATTGTTAAAACGTCACGTAGTCCAGGCGTTTGTTTGAAAGGAGCTATTGTAAAAAATACTGATATAATAATCTCTCCTACCTCTATGCATATTTCACCCAACAACATAGCCGGAATATGAGAAAAAACTTCAAAATATGGTTTAAAAAAATTTATTTCGAAAATCAACGCAATTTTGTTTATAATTTAAATGAAAATAGACGTTTTTTTTAACATATAGCTAGTACATAGATGGGCCATCGGAATATCGATTACAAACTTTATGGAGAAAAAAAATCGATACAAGAGATGTTCTCGGATTGATGGAGCAATCATTTATTTCAAATGTCGTACCCGGCTTCGCTCGGGTCCGTGCGATATTCACTATTCCTTGCGATGCACTTCTTTTTCGCACCCACAACTCAATATTAAGGAGGTGGGAGCGATAGCCACAATCAAAGATTCCATTTTTTTTAAATATATTTTATTGTCTAGACTATACTGAGTCTTTGCGATACTTTTGAAATGCTTTCACCACCAAAAACCAAAGATAACAAATATTTTAAAGTTTGTAACTTTCCGTGTGGTGCGATAGCAAGACGTTTACACTACGGTTGATGTAATTTTTTTGACTATCTAGCTATTTCCAACAAAGGATCAACGCAAACTAAACTGTTCGAAGCATTTCGAAAAAAAATCCGCCATCTTGCCCATCGTAAACCATCTATATTAAATGTTGAACCATCAAGGTTTAATGAAAGATTACAAATCTTGGTTGACGAATAAAGAGCATTGCTGCCAATCCAATATTAATCAATGGTAATAATACATAATGTCGGCAAATTACATTAGTCGGGGAATAATTACAAATCACTTAAAGTTTTATTCTAAGTTGTGTAAAACATTCGCTGACACAGTTTTTTCGTGCTAATTATCGATAATGTTATACTTTTTTCGCGTTCATAGTGACACAATTTTTTTTTAAATTTACGTAATAAAAATATATAAATGGATGAATGGCCCCTTAATTTTTTTTTTTTTTTTGTGGTCATGATTCCTGATTTCCAACGTATACTCTCGCAGGTTTTTACGTATAACCATTCCCCATTAAACCCTTTGCCATCACTCCTCACCCACACCTTGCTAATCTAACCTAACCTCCGTTGCATCCATAGCCGTCTTAAGGCGGAATATACATTTAGGCAGGAAAAAAATAAGTAATATTGAGCGATTTTCAAAACTAAGAATAATTATTCTACAATTATCAAACTTCAGGTATACTTTGATAGTATATTTAAGTATAGGAAACAATTTTTTTTAAATTAATTCATCATCAAAATGGCGGAGCTGTGGCAGAGTGTTTCAGCAAGGTCGCCGTGGGAGTTGCGAATCGGCGTGCAGTCCAGCTTCCCGTAGTCTTTGATTTGCAAAAAAGTTCAAACATTTTTTCAGTTCGAACATGTATAGTTTCTATGTGACGGTGATTAAAATGGAGAAAATGGCACGCATTTACAAAAAAAAATCTACATTTCACGCAACATTTCTGTAAACTGTGATTAAAAAAAGTAGTTTGTTTTCCAATTTTTCAAAAACAATTATCGTCAAGTAGAAGGTACCAATATTATCAATATTTCTACCAAGTTTCAACTCAATCGGCTTAATAGTTTTTGAGTAATCCTGCACGCCAATTTCGATAATGCAGTTTTGAGAAAAACGCATTTGAAGTTCGAACACCCGCTCCGAATTCGAGCGGCACAGCGTTGACGGGCTGTAACGTTTGAAGTTTTTCGAATTTCTGTGGAAAACCCGTACCTGGATAGACGGCCATATACTCGTATCCTTCTGATTCTCACTTCTGAACTCTCTGGTTGTTGCGCCAATCGGTGCACGGCTAAGCGGTCTCCACTCCAAGTATTGGCCACGCACAATGCTGCTTACCTCGAAGTGCCACCAAAGCCAAACCACGAACGCCCATCTACCAGTGTCTCTCTCTTATATATTTAATTGTCTAATTATATATTTCATGAAATATCAGATCTACCGAATGAATCTATATTTCGTATGCAGTTTTTGCGGTTCATTGAAAACAAATGTATAAACCGTCATTTCATTCAACTCGATCGCTCCAAGCTCCTTGAAGTACACAAGTGACATCATCTGATCACGAAAACAAATACAGTACACTCGGCGTGTCGAGTGGAACGTGCGATCGGTCGCGGATATTTTCCCTGTCGAAATTTTCTTTTAGCGAGTCTGACAGTTTGTTCGCTGCTCAATATTAAAGGACGTAAGTAATGTCATGCGATCACGATAACAGAAAGAGTACACACGATGTGTCGATGAGAGCGCGCGCTCGCTCGCGAATTTTGTAGTGGTGAATTCATTCACCGTGAAGTCACGGTGACATTTTTTTTTACCGTGTCTGACATTTTTGTTCGAAATTTTTGCTGACTACTCAGCCCCTCTCTTAACCTACAGTCATGTCACGTAGCCTATAACCTGCACCGGAAAATGCTCCACACACTGGTGAAAACCGCAGGAAGATCCGACCTTTGGTTCAGAAGTTCATCGCGGACAGACAAAAAACGGACTTCTATTTATAGGTATAGAGAAGAACTCGACCTATCGATAATAACTTCAGTATGATTAGCGTATTTCAATCGATTATTTAGTATATTTACAAAAAAAAAGCAGCACCGTTACTACCCATTTTTAATATTCTATCCACGATAATAAGTAAAATTTATGCGTGCGAAAGTATATATTAATGGATCTGCATGAGCTTGAAGCCCAATAAACCGGTAATTTTCAATATCTTTTTCTTATGAGAGTATCGGGATAACGAGATCGGGTTTTCCACACTATTGATACATGGTTTTCGCTAAATTTGAGTTTTTTTAAATTGGGAAATATTGATAAACAATGTACTTGTTATTATTAAAGCAAAGTGCTGCCGATGTTGCATGGCTAATCGGTGCAAGGGACCGCACACGTATGTCCAAAAGTATTGTCGTCAAGAAATTCGACAATTGAATTTACGTATCGGAGGGAACAAAAATAGCAATAAAAAAAGTATGAAGTGTGCTTCAGGTAGTTAATACAGCTTCGATCGATGAGTTTACGAGAATCCGCTCAAAAACTTAATTCAACAAATGATCAAGTTTACTAAGCTGATCAGTTAGGCTTTAAAATTAGTAATTTACACCGAGGAAAAACTCGATGGACTTTGCATTCAGCACTCGTGGTAAATATAGACATAGAGGTTAGCGCATTGGGAAGGCAATAAACATATAGCCGACACAGCTACATTAAAATGGCCTGGCCGATAAAGTGTGGTTAGTACCAGCATAACTTACTTATATACTAATATACAATTTGTACATAATAGAGGACTTATATACAATTTCTCTGTACGTATCCTTATAAGTTAACTTATATACGAATTATCAAAAGAAACTCCTTTGAAGCCGATCAAAAAGATAATGAGGGTTCTATATTTCTTTAATTCCAATTCGAGAAGAATGTACCCAATTTTTATGTCACTGTGTCTGTGTAATTACGTAACCCTGGTACAATCGTGCTTCGGAGAATCTGCGCAAAAAAATGAATCGCTTGATGTGAAACTTTGCTGCGACTTCGAAAAGCAAATATATGCACCTCACAATGCGAATTCTTTGCATATGAATTTTCATCTTTCGTCGGGGAATAATTATTCACTTTTTCGTCGCCTGTCGGTGTTCTAACAATGAGTAGTGAATTGGTCAAATGTCACGTAGTTCTGGCGTTTATTTGAAAAGAATAATCGCCACGGACCCTGTTGCGTATCGCATCACGCAACGTCTAATTAACAGTCCGAGAAATATTTATATATTAAATAATATTATTAAGATGCGACTTCCTCAGCGTAACCCTTCCGCACACTATCCGGTCGATGGATTTTCCTTCGACCTGACTACCATAAAAAAGGGTGTAAGGGCTTTCGCCCAGCACAACGGCGGGAAGATCCCGGGAAAGGCGCATTTGGCAACCAAATGTCTCCAGGATTTTATGTACGCATTTCGTCATCACCATTAAAGAATTTCCGTCAATCGCAGCTTCGTGACATTTCGGAATGTAGAAGGATTTTCAAAAGACTGCATGCAGATGTTGCCGCCTGGTATTTTCCCTCTTTTTTTGGGGTTTTTGAGATCTTCATCTTACCTCCGGTTTTGTAAGTCTTCTCTCGTGATTGGTCGCAAAAGGACTCGCCCACAAGGAAGTTGCAAATGTTTCCACCCAATAGAAATTAAGGGGGTTTCAATTTTTCTAATGAGCTACTCCTAGCAGTGGACGCGACACGTCGATCATCGAGAAGAAGAGACAGTTGACGCTCAACATACAAACAGACAAGTCGTCGCTAACCATCTAAGCGATCAAGTATCAACCTCTAATCGAACCAATCGTCAACCGATATAACAGAAAATTTCATTTAATCTTTAACTCAAGTTTGTGTTTAATTATCCGCTTTAAAATTGTTAAACCCGATCTGTACTATTTATTTGTTCAGATTAAAATCAATATTTTCCAATATCAGTGTCCATTTCATTTACAACGAAAACGATTGCACTTCATTAATTTTAAGTGTGACGTACCCGGCAAGCGTCGTCGTATGCATGCGGTTCGGAATTTACGACTCCGAAAGAATCAGTCAAGATTCGCGGTGCTCACGGTACAGACCCGATAATCTCACCCATTTTTATGCACGCTCGACTGAAATACCAACACCTCGATCCAGAGGCGTAGCCAGGACTTTCTTCAGGGGCGCGGCGGGGAAGGGGGGAGACAAAAACAAAGAAATTTGACACAAGTTGTTATTCAACCATTTTTATAAAAACTGCAATCGATTTCGATCGTGTCGAAACCGTATGCCGTAATTACAAAAATGATGCGTGCGCTTCGCGCGTCTGCAGCTTTTTCCTATTCTGGCTAGCAGCTCTGAACTTACTTCGTTGGCCGTTAAAGTTTACACTGTGTGCAATCCTACGAAGAAAATAATAAATATTTTGGGGCCAATCAGTAAAATGTAAACATTCGGGATGAAATTTATCTAAATACAGGATTTGGTTGTAACGCTTTTTAAATAATTTTTGGATACTCATTTAATTAATTCTACAACATTCATTTGCTCAGATACATAGGTACGACTAACGCCATCTGTTAAATTGCTCATCAAGTACTGTCGTGTTGCTAATAAAACCTCGACAGTCAAATTGTCAAACTATACTTATTTAGACGTCACTTATCTAAATCTAGCCTATGAAATTAGCGTACTCTACTGCCTGACTTATTTTTCACCTCAATTATTTATGATATTTTGATCGACCGAACCTTGTCATTGGGAGTTAGGGCCCAAATGTTGAGAAGCATGCACATTTTCACAACATTTTCATGGGACCACATCGCGGTGTTCCCAATTGAATGGTCCACAGGGTGGACTATTCAACACGACTTTTGGTAGTCGCTACTTGACGCGACTACCCAAAATGTCTCCGTTAACTTCAGAGCGACGAAAAAAATGTCAGATGGTAATTTGATTTCTTTCGAAGGGCTGATACAGTGGTAAAAAATTCATTTTTGTCAATGTCATAGTTTTTGCGTTCTCAAAGTCATCAATGGTTTTTCAAATGAGAACATGTTTTTTTTTATTGAGACGTTGTAGCTGATATTCAGACGAATCCAAAGACCTATGATATCATGACCTTGAAATGATTTTTCACCAAAACACACGTGTAAAAACGGGAAATCGTGATGGTATTGGCAATAAGACTATCCGAATAATGTAATTGAATTTTTTGTGCGGAAGATTTATTGTAACAAATGTTCGAAGTGATGGCCATTGACCTCGACAAGTTTTTGAAGACGTCGGATGAGTGATTCTCTTGACTTCCGAATAGTTTCTGGTGTGATGGAGGCGCAGGTTATCCAATGGATACAATAATGTCAATCGGAGATGTTTCTGATGTTTGTCAATACTGGCGTTATAACGTAGTAAAACTGTAGTAGCGTGAAGAATGTTTACCATCTACCAATATGAGAATCAGTAGACAAGTGTATCCATCCAAAGTAACATGTAATACCCGTATCGAAAATAGTATTGTACAGTCGAGCAGAGAAAGTGGAAATGATTCTGATTCATGGTGACACCGGCAGATACTCTGTGCAAGCGCAGAAACTTTATGCACAACGTTATCCTGACAGAAATCATCCTTCCCGTCGATGTTTCGATCGAATTATTCATTTATTTCGTGAAACGGGCAGTGTCAATCCACTCGAAAGGAAACATTGCAAGACTCAAACAAACGAAGAAGCGAAATTGCCGTTCTGGCTGCAGTAGTTCATGACCCGCAATTAGGTAGTCGGCAAATTGAGCGCTATTCCGGAAATTCCAAGGCGAGTGTTTTAAGAACATTTAGAGGGTATACCGGTGTGAACGCTGAAAATTTGGGTGATTTTCGGGAATTTTTCGCGGGGAAGAAATGTACTGAATTAAATGTTTCGGAAAATTTAGAATATATTTAACTATATTTGACGTATATCACATAATTTTTTCATCGAAAAATATTGAGATCCAAGCGACTTATGCGCTGCCTTCGAAGGCGCCAAAAAAAAATTCCTCCACTGCTGACATCATTCCGGCCGATTAAGTAGCTGAAACCGAAAAAGGAAAAAATGTCGTTCAACTGGAAGGTATTTCCTCTACAATGACGTAGGATTTTCGAAAAATATCAAAATCTAACAAAATGGTGTAATTATGAAAAAAGTCTGTTTTCTTGCCCATAAAATGGTCGTTTTTTTCAATGCCAAATCGTTAATTTTCATCCAATCAAAAATATCGTACGTCATTGTAGAGTAAATATATTCACGAGTACACGGTTCAAATTTCAACTCAATCGGATAACTGCTCTTTGAGTTATAATGTCAGCAAATTTTTAAATCTCATTTAAAAAAAAAACGCGTTTCAAGATTTAACTATCGACTTTTGCAAGATATAATGATATTGATATAAATTATATAAATGTAAATGATATTCTTGAAAAAATATGATAAGAATGACGTTAGATAGTGGAGTAATTTCTCGAATTTCGCCCTTCCCGATAACAAAACGCTCGGGGTGCGCGGTCAAGATGCACCGGCTTTAAACGCGTTTTTAACTAAACATTTATTAGTCCTAAACATTAAAACACTCGAACAGATTAAGAATGTTTTTTTTTTCAGATTCATACAATGTCCACAACACTGGTCGCTAATTTGCGACGTTTCGCGCGCTTGACACAAACGTACAAAAGGACATGATAAGATTTTTTTAGCTTGTTCATATTCTTGAAGGACTAATAAACATTTGCATTTATTTTTTGTCATTTTTAGTTATTCTATACCAAAAATAACCTCCGAAACAGCCTTTGACGTAGGCCAAAAATATAATGTCCACGATTATATTTTGTAAATTCCAATTTGAGAAGCATGTACCTAGTTTTTATGTCGCTCTATCTGTATTATCAACCTTGGTGCAATCGTGCTTCGAGGGAACGGCGAGCGGAAACAAATCGCTCGGCGTGAAACTTTGCTACGGCTTAGAAAGGCAAATATATATAACTCACAATGCGAATTCTTTGCATATGAATTTTCTTTTTTCTTCAGGGTATAATTATTCACTTCGTCGCTTGTCCGTGTTCTAACAATGAGCAGTGGATTGGTTAAATGTCACGTAGTCCGGGCGTTTATTTGAAAAGAATAATCGCCACAGTCCCGATTATCTCTCTCATTTCCATGCATACCCGACCGAAATACCAATACTCCGATCCAGAGGTGTAACCAGGACTTGCTTCGTGGCCCGGAGTCGGAGCGGGGGGGGGGGGGAGTTAAGAAAGCCGATATAACGTATTTATTGAACAATGTTTATAAAAACGGCAATCGACTTCAATCATATCAAAACCGTATGCCATAATTACAAAAAAATTGCGTCCGTATCCTAGCATGGCAGCTCGGAGCTCACTTCGTTGGCCGTTAAAGTTCATACCGTGGCAATCCTACGAACTAATAATAAATATTTGGGGACAATCAGTAAAATGTGAACACTCGGGTTAAAATTTTGCTGAATACAGGATTTGGTTGTCAGATTTTTTAAAATAATTTTTGGATACTCAATTATTTAATTCTACAAGATTCGTTTACTCAGATACTTATGGGACGGTCCTACTAGTTCCACCATCTTACCGCTGCGCGGCTACATCGTTCCAGCGTTTCTCATAAACGGTCGCAGGGGCATGCGTTCCAATCAGGGGGGCGACACTCGTATATATTCCCTCAACAGTCAGTGGTCCCGTTATAGACGCCAAGTAGCCCACCATGCGGCGCTACTAGTCATCCGCGTTATTCCCACTCCGCAAAACGCCTCGTCGCATTATTTCACCACTTCTAACCTCCGCAACCTTGACATTTTCTTTGGTTTTCTTCGTTTTCTCGATCTCGATTTTTTACTGGAAAGTGTCGAAATTTTAGAAGCCATTCTGCAGTTTGGTCGAAAAACAAGTCGATTTCGTATAAAGAAAAAATGATTAAATAAAAAATACTTCCGGTGGTTTTCGTTTTTATATTTAGCAATGGCTGCGTGCATCGTTCGTGGCTGCACGTCGGATTTGTAATTGTTTTGGAAGAGCGATTTATAGCTCATCGCAATTCGGCACGGGTTTTTTATTCCATATTGGACGATGTATATCAGCACGAAAAACTCTCTTTCCCGTGCAAGGAACACGTTAATAATGCTCTTTTACATGTAACTTAATGTTACGTAACGATGCGGATCCAGCAATATTCTGCACGTCTCAACGCTGAGCAAAAAAAAGATAATCTGGATAAGAAAAATTTACCGACGTACTGTTTGACGGAATGAAATATTAATTTTTAATTAAATTAATGTTATTTGTTTACGTTCAACAAATATTTTTATAATACAACAATACTTTGATATGTGTAAATATCCTATCCCTTCCCTTGTAAAAGTGTACTCTGGAATTGTAATGTACAAATAGTGAATAATCCACACGCGTCGAATGCAGACGCTGCGCGACCGGAGTGGGGGTGACGCGGGTGACTACTAGCGCCCCTCGTGGAGAGGGCCATAAGGGGGAACGAAATTCGAGCAGTGCCACCAGAGAGTAGTAGGGAGATGTACAACGCTCCCCTTTTCGGCGTGCCTCGCAAATGGCGCTAAATCGCGGCGGTGAGTTCGGGAATATGATTTTGTGTGCATCGCCTCTGTCGAGGTTGCAGATTCCCTTGTAGCCGCGCGAGTCGTTAGCACCGCTCAAGTCGATATCGCAGTCAGTGTGCACACGAATGGGTAGCTCGGTGGGGGAAAAGTCTCTGGCCCTCGCTCGCTCGACAGGAGAACGGAGCGAGGTTTTCCGTCCGATCGAGCTCGAGTGTAGCCGTACTGCGAATTGGAATATGCATTAAATGAATTTCAAAGAGAAAAACATGTATCGAGAAAATTGTTTTCTTTCGGTTGGCCGTTTATGCCGAGAATGCGGGTTAAAAAAATTAACGACGAACCGCGTTGAAAAATAAAACGCCGAAACGACCGTGCAAGGTTCAAAAAGAAATCTTGAGCCTTGGCCGCGATCGTTACGGCGTTTTTTTCAACAGTAAACATTATGAATAAGCGTGTATCATAAATGTTTTTCTGCTTGCGGTCCGGGTTCGATCCCTGGCTAATCGACTTCTTTTTAATCTATTTTTTTTCTTCATTTAATATTCAAAAAAATTCGAACTTACTCTCGCTTTAGCTATTATCGCCTGTCCAGGCATTATTTATGATATTTAATTCATATATGTTTAATTTCAAAAAAGACATTGGCTACCGTGGATCGAACCCGCGTCGTTTGCACTCAGAGCCCGCACGCTGATATATCAACCGCGAGACTCTTGTGACTGCAAACCTGCCTTACGTATACACACTTATCCAACCTAAAAAAAAAATCGCTGCATACCAATTGTATATTGTTTTTATGACCTGAAAGTATTATTGAAGACAAATGAAAACGATTTTTCCAAATTTCTGAAGTGGTGTTATCCCTTAAAGAAAAGAAATTAATTTTTTGATCGTTGTAAATGTATATCCCCTCTTAAAGACTTTAAGGCGTCTTAAGGTTCGAGCGTCCACCTTGGCCGATCGAAAAATGGGTATATTTAAAAAAAACAATAAACTCGAAAGTATGGGTCGGAATATTTTTATTTTTGTACACGTCAGAAAGGGCTTTAAGAATAACGTTAATAAATTTCCGTTCAAAATATTAAAAAATGGCGCCGTTATGCACATTCCCGAGGAGGCCCTCCGCACGATACGCGCGGTCGTTGTCCCAGCTGTTACCCGGTCATGTCACATCTGCAAAAAAAATCAGCTCATTCATAAGTAGTGTCGCTACAATGTAGCGACCATTAAAAAAATTATGGTGAGCCGAAGTAAAAAAATTGTATTTTTCACCGAAATTATGGCTCACTATAATTTTTGTAATGGTCGAAAAAAAACCGCTACGTTACATTGTAGCGACACTACTAACGATTGAGCTGATTTTTTTTTCAGATGTGACATGACCGGGCAATAGCTGTGACAACGACCGTGCGTATCGTGCGGAGGGCCTCCGCGGCAATGTGCATAAAGGCGCCATTTTTTAATATTTTGAACGGAAATTTATTAACTTTATACTTAAAGCCCTTTCTGACGTTATGTAAAAAAATAAAAATATTCCGGCCCATACTTTCGAGTTTATTATTTTTTTTAATATACCCATTTTTCGATCGGCCAAGGTGGCCAGACGCCTTTAAAGAATCTCGTACGTGTTAGCGAAAACCGGCAGAAAACTATAAGGCAACTCGTCCACTTCTTTGATGTTCGCTATTTTGGACCATCGCTCGTTTGCGGTCTACACGTTCGAAGTTTGTATCCTCGATATATATGTCTTTTTCCTATAGATGGTATTACCAATATTAGATACTCACGTCTTTCCATTTCAGAGATATGGATGTTCTAGATTGTTTGAATCTGTATTTGCATGACTCAAATTGCAGACAATCTGAATACACGTTCTCGAATAAATGAGCTCTCGAATAAATAATCCTTTGATTTAATAGTTATTCAATTTCGTCATCAGTCGAAGGATAACATTTCGAATAATTTACAGTTCGTTATATTGAGTTTATAATTCTGTCATTTCGAAATCTTTGTTGTTCTATATTTGGCCTTTCAAAGTTTTGACCCCCATCCATCAATGTGAAATGTGTTGTAAAAAATGCCGAAACACACTTATCCAATGTGAAATGTGTTTTGAAAAAAATGCCATAGAGCATGTTTTGTAGTTTCCAAAACCCTACTTTTATTTTCTGTATGATCATCAGGTCTCGAGTAATTGATTGTCAAAGTTAAAATGGACTTTTTTGCTTGGATCGACGATTACTCCGCGCCAAATCATCGTACGGAGCTCGTTAAAAGGTCAAATTAAAGCTGATTAAATTGTCTAAAAGATTTTCATAGTCATATGAGAAAAAAAATTATTTGAAGTCGATAGACCATTTTATAGACGAGCAAATATTTCCAAAAAAATTTCGTTGTTTTTCGGATGATTACAAGAAAACCACCCATGCTAAAAAAATGTACAGTCCAGATCTGAAAACTAGATACTTGAAGCTATAATTTCCTTTTATTTTTATTTTTTGTACGACCATTTTTCTCCGAGTTATCCCTTGTTGAAAATCAGCCAAAAATTCGGAATTTTTCAAATATCCCTTAATTTGTGTGAGTAATGTATTTTATTTGTACATTTTATTATTTATTTTTTACAGTTACAAAGAAGAAATTTTGGCGCTGCAACAAAAAGAAAAGTGGTTGTCAGCAGCAGCCGCAGCGGCAAGAGGCACCCGCGGGAGCCCAAGAGCGCGAGAAGGGCAGGCCATCGAAAGAACAGCGGCGCGAGCGAGGGGAGCGGCCGCAGCAAGGATGCCGCGGGTATCGTCGACGTGACCGAACACGCAGTCGTTCGCCCCGCCGGACGCATGTCGAAGTTGCTCAAAACGAGCAGGCGTTCCAAATTTTGGTGCAAACAGTATTGGAAAATATGACAAAAAAATTAATGTTTCCCCCAATAAGGAAATGAGTTTTTACTTTTCCCCTTAGAAAATTAATTTAAAAAATTGTTGAAGAAAAGTGCCGAAATGATCGAGAAAGGCTCGAAGAGAATTTTTCACCATAATTTCGGTGAAAAATACAATCTTTTTTCTTTGGCTCACCATCATTTCTTTAATGGTCGATAAAAAAACCGCTACGCTACATTGTAGCGACAATACTCACGGATGAGCTGATTTTTTTTGCAGATGTGACATGACCGGGTAACAGTTGGGACAACGACCGCGCGTATCGTGCGGAGGGCCTCCGCAGCAATGTGCATAACGGCGCCATTTTTTAATATTTGGAACGGAAATTTATTAACTTTATTCTTAAAGCCCTTTCTGACGTTGTGTAAAAAAATAAAAATATTCCGGCCCATACTTTTGATTTTATTATTTTTTTAAATACCTATTTTCGATCGGCCAAGGTGGCCAGACGCATTGAAGTCTTTAAGAAGGGATATACATTTACAACAATCAAAAAGTCAATTTCTATTCTTTAAGGGATAACACCACTCTAAGAATTTGGAAAAATCGTTTTCATTTGTCTTCAATAATACTTTGGGGTCATAAAAACAATATGCAATTTCTATTTTTTAAGGGATAACACCACTCTAAGAATTTGGAAAAATCGTTTTCATTTGTCTTCAATAATACTTTGGGGTCATAAAAACAATATGCAACTGTTATGCCGCGAATTTTTTTTAATGTTGGATAAGTGTCTATACGTAAGGCAGGTTTGCAATCACAAGAGCCTCGCAGTTGATATATCAGCGTGCGGGCTCTGAGTGCAGACGACGCGGGTTCGATCCCCGGTAGCCAATGTCTTTTTTTTAATTAAACATATATGAATTAAATATCATAGATAATGCCTGGACAGGCAAGAATAGCTAAAGCGAAAGTAAGTTCACAATTTTTTGAATATAAAATGAAGAAAAAAAAATAGATTAAAAAAGGTCGATTAACCAGGGATTGAACCCGAACCGCAAGCATCGTCAATCCGTCACGCTGCCAACTCAGCCATGACGCTCATTGAGGATAGAAAAACATTTATGATACACGCTTATTCATAATGTTTACTGTTGAAAAAAAAACGCCGTAACGACCACGGCAAAGGCTCAAGATTTCTTTTTGAACCTTCCACGGTCGTTTCGGCGTTTTATTTTTCAACGCGATTCGTCGTTAATTTCTTTAACCCGCATTCTCGGCATAAACGGCCAACGGAGAGAAAACAATTTTCTCGATACATGTTTTTCCCCCACCGAGCTACCGCTGACTGCGATATCGACTTGAGCGGTGCTCACGACTCGCGCGGCTACAAGGGAATCTGCAACCTCGACAGAGGCGATGCACACAAAATCATATTCCCGAACTCGCCGCCGCGATTTAGCGCCATTTGCGAGGCACGCCGAAAAGGGGAGCGTTGTACATCTCCCTACTAATCTCTGCTGTACTGTACCCGAGACGAAACGCAAATTCCGTTTCCTGCCTCCTCCTATTTTACCGACCTTTTAGAGCCTGAACAACTACGGGAAGTAGAGAGCCACCGACCGAATCTCTACACATAACTACGACTGACACCATCTGTTAAATTGCTCATCAAGTACTGTCGTGTTCCCAATAAAACCTTCACAGTCAAATTGCCAAACTACTTAACTAGACTACGCAAAGATACAACCATTCAAATCGGATCAGCCTAATCCGTGTTCATACATATGAAACAAATAATCAAAATACATAGCGGAGGAATAGTTAGATGCCGATTTAAAATGATTTTATTTGAAACGCTGTTAATTCCGTAATAATTTTGAAATGTCAATATTGAACTTATGTAATTTCATTTTCGTATATTTGCCGATTAACAACATGAGCAAGGGGTGGAAGTGCCCCGATATAGCTACACCTATGCGTCCATCATCTGATAACCAAAGCAAAAATATATGACATTTATAATAATAATTTATAATAAAAATGGCAGTAAACAGCATTGTTTTTTCATTTTGCACAAAGGTGGAGCAATTGCATATATACAATACAAAGTTCCTGAGAATAAAATATCATTCCGAACGATTTTGGGAGAAAATTTTCTTATTTTCGTAAAAATTAATCTACCGATAATAACTTCGATATTATTCGCTTTTTCGAATTGTTTTTTTAGTAGGATATTTACTATTATAGTATCACCGTTATCATTTGAAAGTTATCGAGACATCGTCATCAAAACGTCATGGGACTTGTTTTTAATTAAATGGGATTCGATTTACTTAACTTTATGGGCAAATATGATACGAATGACATTACTGGAGTAAGTTCTCGAATTCTGCTCTTCCCGATGACAAGACGCTCGATGTGCGGTCAAGGTGCAGTAACTTTAAATGCGTTTTTCTCGGAACTACTCTTTTCACATCGGCAACCACGATATCCCGATAACCAATTGGCCGATTGAGCGACGTTTTGCGCGTACCGTTAACACATACGTACAAAAGTACATGATAAGAATTTTTTAAACTTGTACATATTCTAGAAGAACCAATAAACATGTGTATTTATTTTTCTAGTTTTTTTCGTAGTTATTCCATCAAAAAATAACCTCCAAAACAGCCCTCTAGACAACGACATTGTCTTAAGATGGAATAACACCTCATCGCGGTCGGTATGGTAGAACAATTATAGATACCCAAAAATCTTTGAAACGGCTCTTCAGATCCCATCGAAACTTTGCGAAACGACATCAAATAGATAGACAAACAGCTGTCTGTCCCTCAAATTTTGTGAATTTGAGAAAAAAATGTAGATTGACTTATCATAAACCAATCAACGTTTTTTTTTCTTAAATTCAGAAAATTTGAGGGGCAGACAGTTGTTCGTCTATCCATTTGACGTCGTTTGGCAAAGTTTCGACGGGATCTGAAGAGCCGTTTCAGAGATTTTTGGGTATCTATAATTGTTCTACCATACCGACTGCGATAAGGTGTCGATATACACCTATATACACCTATATACCTGATATACTATATACACCTATATACCTGATATACGATATACACCTATATACCTGATATACATATAAGGAGAGATATACACCTAGATGGTCGAGGTCGAGGATGTAGAAGCTATGAACATTCCGTCGACTGTAGAAGACCTACACTATGGGCCTGGTATCGATGACTCCATGTATGTTGACAAATTTCATGATCTATTCATTCCCAAATTTTCAAACGCGTTTTTCTCAAAACCACGTTTTTCAAATCGGTACCCAAAATTTCTCGAAAACCAATGAACCGATTGCCTTGAGGTTTTTTGTGGTTATTCTATACACCATTATCTAGTACTTGTCATAGGATTTTTTCCCGTTACTTAGCTTTTGTTTTATAGGCAAAATAATAACTAATTTTTGGCCCAAAAAACACTATTTATGTTCAAACGTCCGCCATTTTGTCATAAATCGATATTTTCAAAATCGGCTATGACAAGTACTAGATAATAGTATCTAATTTAATAATCTTTTTGGTTTTTTTAAGATGATTTTTGAAGAAACGCCAGTGGGTACCGTATACGCAGATTTTCTTACGACGCTCCAAGGATCATACAATATCCTTGTATATTTTTGATATTTTTTAATAAAGAAAATTAAACATATTTTTGAATTTTAGTTTTAAGGCTTTCACGGCTCTTTATGTAATGAGAAGAGTATGTGGCTTCCGGATGGAGGCCGTGTTGAGGATCAGCGTTGTGCCGACGTTTCGCAAACGTTACAGTCTGCATCATCAGGGCTGAGAGCTCCGATACTGAAGCTCTCGTGTCTCAGGTATTCCTTATATAGTTGCAGTCATCGTTCTGGATCGCTGCACCAGCCAATCAGATGTTTTAATTGATCAGCTGGTCAATTAAAAAACCGGGAGGACGGTGTGCCAAATAGGATTGACGTGATATCCTCCATCTCTGTTTAGATTGTCCGGATGTTTTCGGATTTCCAAGCCTTCTCGGTGTTTCCTGGAAAAATAGCTGTTTGATGGGGCCAGGCTTTGGGCTTTGTCGAACTGGATGGCATGACCAGTCTCCATCCAATGTTCGGCCAGCGCTGATTGTGTAATATGGCCATATTTGATACACCGTTGATGTTCTTTGATCCGTGTACTGATCTTCCTCCCGGTTTCTCCTATGTACACTTTACCGCATGAGCAGGGTATCTTGTATACTCCTGGTGCACTTAATGGTGGTCTTTGGTCTTTTGCACTCGGAATCACTTGTGCTAGTTTCTTCTGAGGTTTGAAGATGACTCGCACGTTATGTTTTCCAAGGACCCTCCCTATGCGATCGGTTATGCCCTGAAGGTATGGAAGGGAAGTTGTTGCGGTTATTTGTCCTTCATTCTCCCTATCAGGTGCTGTAACCGTTTTCGGATCAGCTATTTTTCTTTTTAGATTTTTGATCGTTCTTTCGATGTTGCCTGGCTTGTAGCCATTGTCTCCTAAAGCTTTTCATAGGTGTTCTAGTTCAACCTCCAAGGAGTCTGGTTCGGAGATCGCTAGAGCTCTGTAGACCAGAGAGCTTATGACCGACTGTTTTTGGGAAGGGTGGTGATGGGACGTAGCATGGAGGTATCTATCCGTATGCGTTGGCTTCCGGTAAACTTTATGGCCCAAAGTGCCATCGCTTTTCCGTTGCACCAGTACATCCAGAAAAGGGATTTGATTTTCCTGTTCTATCTCCATGGTGAATTGAATATTGGGGTGCTGGGAGTTGAGGAAGGTTAAGAAATGATTGAGGTTTTCTTTGCCGTGACTCCAAATGACGAAGGCGTCATCGACATATCGGAACCAGGTGGAGGGCTTGAGGGAAGCTTCTTGCAGAATTCTGTTCTCGAAGTTCTCCATAAAGATGTTGGCGATGATAGGAGAAATAGGGGAACCCATGGCTGCGCCTGAAGTTTGTTCATAAAATTGGGATTGAAATTGGAAATATGTAGAGTTTAGGCAATGTTCTATGAGGGGCAGTAGGTTAGGGGCAACTTTTTTGGAATTTTTAACTATGCTTAGGGTTTCATTGGTTGGGACGTTTGTAAACAGGGATACAACATCGAAACTCACTAAAATGTCTTCTGGTTGTACCTTGATAGTCTGGATCTTGTTCACAAAATCCCGAGAGTTTTGGATATGGGAGTTGTTGAGGCCTACGAGTTCCTGCAAAGGTTTGCAGAGAAAACGTGCTAAATGATATGTAGGACTGCCTATGTTGCTAACAATGGGCCTAAGTGGGATGTTGTTTTTGTGTATTTTTGGCAAACCGTAAAGCCTGGGTGGTAGGGATTCCTTGGGTGTTAGGGCTTTGGTTAGGTTTTCTGATAGACCAGCCTTCTTTAGAAGTGTTGTTGTTTTCTTTTCTACACTCGATGTGGGGTCACGTGATAATTTCTTGTACGTGTTGGTGTCCTCGAGCAGGTTCAAAATTTTACTGCAGTAGTCCGTTTTATCCATGATGACAGTTGCATTCCCTTTGTCAGCTGGTAGTATTAAGATGTCCTTGTTTTTCTTCAAATTGTGAAGAGCAAGGTGTTCTTCCTTCGTGATATTCTGCTGCGGAGGTTTTGCCTTGTGTAGAATATTGCTTATCCGTTTCCTGATGTCGTTGCCAGTATCCAGTGGGAGACGATAGATGGCCGTTTCCACCTGGCTGATGATTTCTCTGGTTGGAATTTCTGTTGGTGTAATGGCGAAATTGTGCCCTTTTGCGAGGACTGATGTTTCAGCTGCGGAGAGTGTGTGGTTACTTAGGTTTTTAACTGTGTGGGTTAGGATGGGCTGCTTTGATTGCGGACATAGTTTCCTGAATTTTTCTATTTGATTCTTGGATCTTAGGTCTGCACAGTGGAGGGCTTGTTCGTGAGTGACACGGTCAAGATCTTCCCACAGTTGTGGTTCCAAAGAGTCAGATAGACGTAGGTGAAGTTTAAGGAGTTTTTGGGAATTTTGGTCCAAAAGCTTTTTGGTGACAGATATTCTCTCTTTCACCAGTCTCAGCGAGGCCTGGTGGAGGATAGTTTTGGCTTGTTTTGATGGAAAGGGGTTTTTCAATTGAAAACATTTTGGTACCACTTGATGGTCGCGGCACCTTTTTAGGAATGTTAACGAGCACAGTTGGATGTGCAGAGTTTTCCTGAGTTTGGAAAAGGTGTTAACAGAACCCAAAATAGCCTTTCCGTGTAGGCGTCTGATTTTAGTTTTAAGGCTTTCACGGCTCTTTATGTAATGAGAAGAGTATGTGGCTTCCGGATGGAGGCCGTGTTGAGGATCAGCGTTGTGCCGACGTTTCGCAAACGTTACAGTCTGCATCATCAGGGCTGAGAGCTCCGATACTGAAGCTCTCGTGTCTCAGGTATTCCTTATATAGTTGCAGTCATCGTTCTGGATCGCTGCACCAGCCAATCAGATGTTTTAATTGATCAGCTGGTCAATTAAAAAAATTTTTTATTCTGGTCAATTTTTAATTGACCAGCTGATCAATTAAAACATCTGATTGGCTGGTGCAGCGATCCAGAACGATGACTGCAACTATATAAGGAATACCTGAGACACGAGAGCTTCAGTATCGGAGCTCTCAGCCCTGATGATGCAGACTGTAACGTTTGCGAAACGTCGGCACAACGCTGATCCTCAACACGGCCTCCATCCGGAAGCCACATACTCTTCTCATTACATAAAGAGCCGTGAAAGCCTTAAAACTAAAATCAGACGCCTACACGGAAAGGCTATTTTGGGTTCTGTTAACACCTTTTTCAAACTCAGGAAAACTCTGCACATCCAACTGTGCTCGTTAACATTCCTAAAAAGGTGCCGCGACCATCAAGTGGTACCAAAATGTTTTCAATTGAAAAACCCCTTTCCATCAAAACAAGCCAAAACTATCCTCCACCAGGCCTCGCTGAGACTGGTGAAAGAGAGAATATCTGTCACCAAAAAGCTTTTGGACCAAAATTCCCAAAAACTCCTTAAACTTCACCTACGTCTATCTGACTCTTTGGAACCACAACTGTGGGAAGATCTTGACCGTGTCACTCACGAACAAGCCCTCCACTGTGCAGACCTAAGATCCAAGAATCAAATAGAAAAATTCAGGAAACTATGTCCGCAATCAAAGCAGCCCATCCTAACCCACACAGTTAAAAACCTAAGTAACCACACACTCTCCGCAGCTGAAACATCAGTCCTCGCAAAAGGGCACAATTTCGCCATTACACCAACAGAAATTCCAACCAGAGAAATCATCAGCCAGGTGGAAACGGCCATCTATCGTCTCCCACTGGATACTGGCAACGACATCAGGAAACGGATAAGCAATATTCTACACAAGGCAAAACCTCCGCAGCAGAATATCACGAAGGAAGAACACCTTGCTCTTCACAATTTGAAGAAAAACAAGGACATCTTAATACTACCAGCTGACAAAGGGAATGCAACTGTCATCATGGATAAAACGGACTACTGCAGTAAAATTTTGAACCTGCTCGAGGACACCAACACGTACAAGAAATTATCACGTGACCCCACATCGAGTGTAGAAAAGAAAACAACAACACTTCTAAAGAAGGCTGGTCTATCAGAAAACCTAACCAAAGCCCTAACACCCAAGGAATCCCTACCACCCAGGCTTTACGGTTTGCCAAAAATACACAAAAACAACATCCCACTTAGGCCCATTGTTAGCAACATAGGCAGTCCTACATATCATTTAGCACGTTTTCTCTGCAAACCTTTGCAGGAACTCGTAGGCCTCAACAACTCCCATATCCAAAACTCTCGGGATTTTGTGAACAAGATCCAGACTATCAAGGTACAACCAGAAGACATTTTAGTGAGTTTCGATGTTGTATCCCTGTTTACAAACGTCCCAACCAATGAAACCCTAAGCATAGTTAAAAATTCCAAAAAAGTTGCCCCTAACCTACTGCCCCTCATAGAACATTGCCTAAACTCTACATATTTCCAATTTCAATCCCAATTTTATGAACAAACTTCAGGCGCAGCCATGGGTTCCCCTATTTCTCCTATCATCGCCAACATCTTTATGGAGAACTTCGAGAACAGAATTCTGCAAGAAGCTTCCCTCAAGCCCTCCACCTGGTTCCGATATGTCGATGACACCTTCGTCATTTGGAGTCACGGCAAAGAAAACCTCAATCATTTCTTAACCTTCCTCAACTCCCAGCACCCCAATATTCAATTCACCATGGAGATAGAACAGGAAAATCAAATCCCTTTTCTGGATGTACTGGTGCAACGGAAAAGCGATGGCACTTTGGGCCATAAAGTTTACCGGAAGCCAACGCATACGGATAGATACCTCCATGCTACGTCCCATCACCACCCTTCCCAAAAACAGTCGGTCATAAGCTCTCTGGTCTACAGAGCTCTAGCGATCTCCGAACCAGACTCCTTGGAGGTTGAACTAGAACACCTACGAAAAGCTTTAGGAGACAATGGCTACAAGCCAGGCAACATCGAAAGAACGATCAAAAATCTAAAAAGAAAAATAGCTGATCCGAAAACGGTTACAGCACCTGATAGGGAGAATGAAGGACAAATAACCGCAACAACTTCCCTTCCATACCTTCAGGGCATAACCGATCGCATAGGGAGGGTCCTTGGAAAACATAACGTGCGAGTCATCTTCAAACCTCAGAAGAAACTAGCACAAGTGATTCCGAGTGCAAAAGACCAAAGACCACCATTAAGTGCACCAGGAGTATACAAGATACCCTGCTCATGCGGTAAAGTGTACATAGGAGAAACCGGGAGGAAGATCAGTACACGGATCAAAGAACATCAACGGTGTATCAAATATGGCCATATTACACAATCAGCGCTGGCCGAACATTGGATGGAGACTGGTCATGCCATCCAGTTCGACAAAGCCCAAAGCCTGGCCCCATCAAACAGCTATTTTTCCAGGAAACACCGAGAAGGCTTGGAAATCCGAAAACATCCGGACAATCTAAACAGAGATGGAGGATATCACGTCAATCCTATTTGGCACACCGTCCTCCCGGTTTTTTAATTGACCAGCTGATCAATTAAAACATCTGATTGGCTGGTGCAGCGATCCAGAACGATGACTGCAACTATATAAGGAATACCTGAGACACGAGAGCTTCAGTATCGGAGCTCTCAGCCCTGATGATGCAGACTGTAACGTTTGCGAAACGTCGGCACAACGCTGATCCTCAACACGGCCTCCATCCGGAAGCCACATACTCTTCTCATATTTTTGAATGTATATACTTTTAGATAATTAAAACCCCAATCCGAAATTTCAAATAGTTTTCCTCGAAAAAAATCACAAAAATGACCTTTTTCCGGCTCCTAGGTGTATATCTCCCCTTAATAGAAAATCTTTTGACGCAGATCAAAAGATCATGTGCGTAATTATATTTTGTAAATTCCAATTTGAGAAAAATATACCTAGTTTTTATAGCGCTGTATCTGTGTTATCAACCCTGGTGCAATCATGCTTCGGGAGAACGGCGCGAAGAAACAAATCGCCCGATGTGAAACGTGGCTATGACTTAAAAAGGTAAATATATATATATATATATATATATATATATTCCTTGCATATGAATTTTCATTTTTTAGCGAATAATTATTCACTTCTTCGTCGCTTGTCAGTGTTCTAACACCAAGCGGAGAATTGGTTGGAATGTCACGTAGTGCGGGCATTTATTTGAGAGGAATAATCGCCACAGCTACTGATAATCGCTCGTACTTCTATGCCACTCTACTCAAATACACACACTTCAATCACCTCGCAACCAAAACATACGCGAATTCTCCACAGTATCGTTTTTTTTTTTTTTTTTTTTTCATTTTGAAAATATATGGAATTTAATTCATAATGTAAATGTAAAGAAGCATCATTGTTTCTTCAATTCAGTACAAAGGTGAAGCAATAGCGTATATATTACAAGGTTTCTGAAAATAAAATATGATTCCGAACGATGTTGCGAGATTAAGAAATTCTTTTTATTTTCGAATAAATTGACCTTCTGGCGATAACTTCGGCACGGTTGGTATATTTCAATCGCTTGCTCAGTATATTTACCACCGTTATCATTCGAAAGTTATCAAACGTTATCGGCATCAGACAGTTATGGGACTTTAAAAAATTGCGCGGGTTCCGATGCACTCAAGGGCTTAGGCTACTACGACAACCCGAAAATAAGGGTTATTCAAAAAAATTAATTTTCAAGCAATAAGTAAGATAATTGAAAAGTCGTTTGAACATTTATTTATATGTACATGAATAAAGTTGTGTAGTAAATATAATAAAAATTTTAATAATCAAAGAACTTATGAATAAACTCGTGAATGACGTTTGACTGTGAGAGGCTCAACGGTGTACTTGATTTTGGCTACCCGGCTGATCTGAAGCGAAAAAAAAACGAGTTTTTTTCTCAAAATAGATAATATTGGCTTAGACCGGGCGTTTTTGGACCGGGCGTTTTTGTTATCGTGTTTCAATCTAAAAAAAAAAATTGTTGATTTATTTTTCTTCGATGAAAATTGACATCGTTATTATTAAAAACTAATGAAAACAAGTCAACAAGAAAAACATTTGCCAAGACTAAACTATTATTACACTGAATAAGTGTAACAAATTCCAAATCAATTCGTCGATTATATGTTGAGAAGTCGTTCACACCGTTTTGAAAAACAAAGTTTCGAGAAAAGACGCGTTCAAAGTTTTACGAGCAGTTCTATCGTTGTAACCATAAATTGACCTTCAATCTGCGACTCCTGCAGCATACGGTGGATCTTCCTCTGTAATTTGAGTTGCCTTAAGGAATAACACCAGTCTAGGATTTTTGAAAGAACATTTTTTATGGTTAAAAAATACTTTGGGGTCAGAAAAACAATACGCGATCATGTAGCGAATATTTTTGTTTAAAGGTTCAATGATCCATTTTGCCTCAGCGCCTCGGACTTCTTTCAGGTGCCTCGTACAACTTTAAGGGGAGATATACACATAGGGGCCGGAAAAAAAGTAATTTTTGTGATTTTTTTCAAGGACAACTATTTGAGATTTTGGATTGAGGTTTTAATTATCTAAAAGTATATACATTCAAAAATATGTTTAATTTTCTTTATTTAAAAATATCAAAGATATTCAAGGATATTGTATGATCCTTGGAGCGTCGTAAAAAAAATCTGCGTATACGATACCCACTGGCGTTTCTTCAAAAATCATCTTTAAAAAAACCAAAAAGACTATTAAATTAGATACTATAATCTAGTACTTGTCATAGCCGATTTGAAAAATATCGATTTATAACAAAATGGCGGACGTTTGAACATAAATAGTGATTTTTGGGCCAAAAATAGTTATCATTTTGCCTATAAAAGAAAAACTAAGTAACGGAAAAAAATCCTATGACAAGTACTAGATAATGGTGTATAGAATAACCACAAAAAACCTCAAGGCAATCGGTCCATGGGTTTTCGAGAAATGTTGGGTACCGATTTGAAAAACGTGGTTTTGAGAAAAACGCGTTTGTAAATTTGGGAATGAATAAATAATAAAATTTGTCAACTTACATGGAATCATCGATACGAGGCCCATAGTGTAGGTCTTCTACGGTCGATAGAATATTCATAGCTTCTAAATCCTCGACCTCGACCATCTAGGTGTATATCGCTCCTTAAACGCGTTTTTCTCGAAAGCATATTTTTCAAACTGGGAGGTCGGATTACTCGAACACCTTTGCATGGATCGATTTGAAATTTTGATCGTAGCTTCACAATTACATTCTCTATGGGAGTACGTAGCCGTTTTTTGATTAAATGTAAACTTTTTTTTATAAACAATTTACTGCTTATTTTTTCGGCATAAAATCGATTTATTTCCTTCAAAGTGCGCCATTTTTTAAAATTTGATAAGAACAGTCCCTACGTAGCCCCATAGCTAATAATATATAGATTATATTTTTTTTTTGTTCCAGGTCTTATACTTTACGAGAAAACCGTCCTCCCGTGAAGCCATTTGTAAAAAAACACGTTTTTCAATATGGGCTCCGTCGCCGCCATTTTGCATGAAAATTATAATAATTGTTTTTTTAATACTTTAATTTGTGTTAAATAAACCCTCTCAAAAGAAATCCTATACCGTTTTCCATACTCCTAAAATAAATTATCAAAGTTAGGCCTTATTATCCCCCGCTAGAGTGGTGTTATCCCTTAAGGGCATGTACAAGGTCAACATAACCTCACAAATTTTTCAAAGCTGTTTTCTCATAGATGGTTGATTTTTTAGGAAAAACAAAGCATTAGGCTCCGGAGCATTTCCTGACGCAAAACTTGATGATTTCCTTTTGCCCTAAATATTATTCATCTCTGAGAAAATCTCTGTCCGAAAATTTCAGCTATCTCTCTCGCACTCAGATGTCACGTGGTACATATTCTACTTCGCCATAAGACGGAATGACACCTCATCGCGGTCGGTATGGTAGAACAATCATAGATACCCAAAAATCTCTGAAACGGCTCTTCAGATCCCGTCGAAACTTTGCCAAACGACGCCAAATAGATAGACGAACAGCTGTCTGCACCTCAAATTTTCTGAATTTAAGAAAAAAAAACGTAGATTGCCTTATGATAAGTCAATCTACATTTTTTTTCTCAAATTCAGAAAATTTGAGGAGCAGACAGCTGCTCGTCTATCTATTTGACGTCGTTTGGCAAAGTTTCGACGGGATCTGAAGAGCCGTTTTCGAGATTTTTGGGTATCTATAATTGTTCTACCATACCGACCGTGATGAGGTGTCATTCCGTCTTAAGCAACAATTTTTTGAAATTTTCTCAGTAGCCCAACCCCTCAATCGTCACACGCTCGCTCCCGATCGCGGCTCTAGCGGACACCGCCCGAACTAACGTTCGCGCATCATCTCCCATCGCATTAGCTTCGTCGTCTAAGACCAAGCGTTTGCAGCTGTCAGTATATTTTAAAGAAAATGTTTGCACGTTTCTAAAATTCATCATCACCATTTTCGGCCGCGATTGAAGTACAAAAAAGTTTTATTCTAACAGAGATATTAAAATGCGCGCGAGAATTCGTCAAACACACGCGAAGATTGATAGGAAAGATTAGTGCACCGGTGCCTACGCGTATATATACGTATAAACACACGCACACACGCATGCACGTATGTGAGCGCTACGTCGCAATGAATAACGTAAATCTCGCGGAGCGTGCCCTGATACAGTATTACATAAATTGTCATTAGTCACAGAGTTTTCAGCACGTCGAATCGTGCGTCACAGGATAAAAAGACCGTTTTGAAATAAAGATATTTTCTTATCGACATATATTATGGTATACTGGATACCAAAGAAACGTTTCGTTAAAAGGTATACCTAATTGAATTCACTTCTTACGTTGCTGGCGTAATATTGCATGAAGTTTTTGCCTTTTGTTACACTGTACCCAGAGTTATATGGACATCGTGTTTGTTGTATTATTCACGAAACAAATTAATAAGCTCCTCGGAGCCAAAGAGAAGAGTGGACCTTTGTTTCGCTAAGTATCTAAAATTAACTCCGCTCGCCACTTTTCTTACGCAAAGACTCGTATTGTGTTTATACCTATAGTCACGAGTTTCCAATCCCCAAATGTCATTCCTGTTCTTTTCGATCGAGGGTGTATGGGAGTCTCGGAGACACGCCGACGTGGCGACAAAAATTGAATGCATCGTCTAGATGTCCGCTCTGAGCCCGTATGCAAAATTTGCCATCTGCTAATCCATTGGAGAATAACACTTTTTATTTCCAGCCGTTGAACAAGCGCTCTTGCGCTACGTCTTATTCTTGGAAACAATGAGAAAAACTGAATCCAATAATTGCACTGAATGATTTAGACCGTCTCTGTAGGAAATTTATGTGTCAAAGAACCTTTTTGGAAAATGTGGTAATCGTTCCACACAATTTCAGTTTAATTCATTGCAAGCCATTGAAGTTTGGATTATTTTCACATTTGCAAATTGGGGGATTGATGCGCGTTTGTAAAGTTAAATGGTGACAAGAACCGATAGAATGATAATTTAAAAAAAACGGTTTTGAAATATGAAGTTCGGCTGCATGCTGCTAAGGGCTGTTTTTATTTTATATCTTGGACGTACATTCGACTCTCGAATGTCTAGTACTTTTGCCTCTCCTAAACGTCGTTGAACTGATCAGAAGGTTTAGACGACGTTGAAATTTGCAGCGTTGGAATGTAATGTACACAAAAAAAAGTATTTCTGCATGTTCTTTGTCATCCAAAATCTTGTCCAGCAAATTTGCTGGATAAGATTTTAGACGATGAAGAACATGATGAAAAACATTTTTCTTTCATTCGTTTCTTAATTATGGGGGGGGGGGGCCGGACTGCAGGGCCATCGATTTAAAGGCATAGGACAATTATGTAGATAAAAGAAAAATAAATTTAACAGCTGATTGTCAGAAAACATTGATCGCATGATCCAGAGTTCACTAGACAAGAATAGTTGAACAATACTCGAGATGAACGAAGCTCCGAGCTTCTCTTCCTCGGTAGAATGATAGAAAAGCATTCTAGAGACGGCAATTAAGGCGCCCGCAACAAAAACATTTTGAGA
Source organism: Ophion obscuratus (assembly GCA_964007375.1). Lineage (NCBI taxonomy): Eukaryota > Metazoa > Arthropoda > Insecta > Hymenoptera > Ichneumonidae > Ophion > Ophion obscuratus. Next base: position 28,189,784 of record OZ023314.1, read on the forward strand.
AGACGTAGTTTCGCACTCGGCAAACATCAACACTTGCATTATTCGTCGAATATTAATGACGGGGAATCCGCAATCTTTGCACAAATATCCTCAGGTCTATCTACGGATTGACCTCGCGTCTCATATCGCAATAAACGGCATCCTCAGTAATTCGAGTTCTCTCGTTCGATCAGTTAGTAATTCAGAAGTACGAAGATTCACTTAATTTTTTTGTTGGTGATTCTCACCGATCGGTCGATGAAATGATAAAGATTTTCAAGTTCGTATCTCTGTATAGTTATTATTCTTTGGCACTATTCTTATCCTCATTGTCATGATTATTGCGAATAAGGCAGTGCTTAGTAAGAGTTGCATTGCGAGCGAATATCAAACTGCAAAGTTGCATGGCCTTTGGAATAATGATTCATCCGTATAACCAGGTGATTCAGCGTCGGTGTGCGAAAAACGGGCTCGTAGTTTCGCCAAAGTACATTCCCTCAGTTTTGTTCGCGCAGCTCCTAGGAGAGGTGCGACGCGATAACTCAGCTGCGATTAAGACTCGTCGGCTTCTTTTTTTCATTCGGAACGTTATTTTTAATCTGTCCTTGTTCAGCGGACGCTAACAATTCCTTGCATCGCGGCGGCTTGTTTCGTCACACGCATTAGACATGTCAACGATAGACAGGACTTAGTCTTGCACGGTACACAGTTTCGTTACCACTACTAACAAAACGAGCAACAAGACTGACAAAGTTATCGGCGAAAGAACAAAAATATTTTTACAAACAATGCAGTCATCCCACGTACTCTTGGGGACACTTCTACCATTCTTCGTCCTTGACATTTGGTATACAGGAATGTAAGTTGCCTACTTTTCGTAACCACGCTTATCTACGAATAAATATAATATTTGTGCGATATTAAGGGGTTAGGCTACTGTGACGACCACTAAAATAAGGGTTATTGAAAAAATTGATTTTCAAGGAATAAATGAGACGATTGAAAAGTCGTTTTGACATTTATTTGGATTTACATTGTTAAATATGTGCACCAAATTTCATAAAAATATATCAATAATCATAGAAGTTTTAAATAATTTTGTCAAGGAGCTTTGAACGTGGGGGGCTCAACGGTGTACTTGATTTTGACCATCCAGTCGATCTCAAACAAAAAATAACCGTTTTTTCTTAAAGGAGGTAGTATTGGCTAAGACTTGACCGAACTTTTATGTTATCGTGTCTCAATCATCGAAAAGAAAAAGTTTGTATTTAGTGATTTTTTGAGGAAAAATTACATTAATTTGAATAACTCATGAAACACAAATATTAAGAAGAAGAACGTCGGTCAAGACTAAACTACTGTTACTCTAAATAAGTGTACCGAATTTTAAGTCAATCCGTTTTTTAGATGTTGAGAAATCACGTACACCGTTTTGAAAAACATAGTTATGAGAAAAATGCGTGCAAGGTTTTATTAGCTGTTGTATCGTTGTAATTATAAATTTATCCCTGCACCACATGTTAGACCTTTTTTTTTAATTCGAATTGTCTCAAGCGATGAACGGACGTTCGTCATTGTCACAGTAGCCTAACCCCTTAGCGAGTAAGAAGATAGAGCGTTGATCGTTGTACACGAACTTCACCTCGTTTTTATCTTCTACTCAAATGTTTAATCAAATCGTCATACGTCTATGTCACTCCGTTATGTTTACTTTGCTTATGCATGCAAGAATTCCCAGTCTTCACGGTCATGGCTGAACATCATTTGGTTATCGAAGAGCTCGTGCTCACGATATATGCAGATGCGAAACGTAGTGTTGGAACGCAGCGAAAGATTTTTTTTAATTTTTTTATATTTTTTTCATTTTTTTATTTAATTATTCTCATTATTACACGAAATGGTCTTTTGCAAATTTTGAAAAATTCGCAAGTCTCTGAATAAGCATCTTAAAAAATAGTAAAAATAGTTTTGAAAAAGCTGCGAAGAGAAATGTATGGAATTGAGATAAATTCCATAACTCCGAAGTTGAATTCCAGAAGAAAGCACACAATCGCCTCAGCGAGAAAAATCTTTCCAACCAAATGGTTTTCATGCGCACTACTTTTCAGCCATGGCTTGTTGGCTCAAACTTATATCGTAATATTGTCTCATTTTTTTTTCATCCCTGTAAAACTAATGCGAATACGTGAGACATGGCAAACAAAACTGGTACCTGGAACACTTTTACTCGGATGTTTAGTGTCTTTCTGTATTTTTCTTTACATGAGAATCGAAGTGGTGCATTTGTGATGATAAAACGGTACGATATTTTTAAGATTACATTAGTCTCTGTGTGTAAGCTCGTATTGTACATATGCATCTGTAAATTCATTTGTAAGGTCAAAGTGTCTTTTCATTGCAAGTAATCGCTTCCATGAATAGGCGCAATTACGTTAAAGTTGAAGTTCATAGCTGGTTGACGTTCAAGTAGTAACGAGCAATTACTGATGATGTATCATTGTTGCTTTGAATGCCTGTAGGAGAAAAAAAAATCGAATTCATCGATGCACAGTGATTTATAATGCTCTTGAAACAATTGCAGATTTGTATTATCGATGATGAAAGTCTCGATAATTACCTACCTCATTGTCTTCGGCCTACTACCACTCATATTTCACTACTCGTACACTATACAGAGAAAAATACTCTTTCTCAACTTCGGTGAGTTACCATCTTTCTTACGACTTGTTTTTTTTTCTTTCTAAGAGCTCGCTGTAATTTCCGTTCAATGTGATGATACGTTTGTGAATTGCAGTCTGTTGGCCACCCAGTACGGATTTTTCCAATCCGCAATTTCGGGGTCTCGAGGGAGCGAGAAATTTTTATCTCACCACTGATGAGAATATCAAAATTGGCACATGGTGAGTTGCTCGTTCCCAAGACATCTTATCGATTGGTCTTGTTTTTTTTCCTGTAAATATTAAAAAGAGAATTTGCTACCGCCAGTTTATTTTTATTTCTCATGCTTCTCGATGGGTTAGCCCTAACTCGTGGCCGGAAAAGAAGGCATTTTCAGTATTTTTATCTCGGAAAACGTGTGCAGGTTTTCAATTTTATTGTTGTTACTTCAAGGGGCTACATCTACTTAGACGCCCAAAAAAGGACCAAAGTCCGATTTTTTTTTCTAGGCAACGGTCAGTGAAAAAGAATTCCTTTTTCATAACACAAAGGTACATGTTTTGAGAGCGTTTGAAAAAATCACCGAAAAATACTGAAAACAACAAAAACATGGCCGCCGGCAGATGATGTAATTTTTTTCGCGAGATTTGACGGTGGCACTCCAGCTTAAACGGTCCATCTGAAATCAAAAACCAAACTCGAAGTTAACAATAAATACGAATTGTTCACGACCGTCGACTTTCACAATTTTTTTTTTAAGGACGTGGTGAACAATTGATACTCGAGCATACAATATTTATGGAAAAAGTCCTCATTTTTACGTAACTATTAAAAAATCAAAATCGATTTCGAAAAAGGGGCTGTCCACAAATTACGTCATTTTAAAATGGGGGGGGGGGGGAGGTCTGGTCGCTGGATGACGGTAACGATAATTGGATTATGACAATCGGAAGGATAGCATGATTTTGGGGGGGAGGGGTCGAAAATCAACAAAAATCGATGACGTAATATATGGATGGCCCCAAAGTGTGATCGTCAACGACGGGGTCGTGTTGAAATTCCGAACTTTGAATGCTCCGACGGTTTAAAATTCGAATTCTAATGTTCCGAAATTCAAGATGGGGCCGGGTTGAAATTCCGAACTTTGAATGGCCAGAACGCTCAAAACTCTGAAAGAATAGTACCCCGAAAGACCAGAACTCCGAAAGAATTTTACACCAAAGACCAAAACTCCGAAAATTTTAACACCGTCAAAATAATTCGGCTATGGAAGTTTTTGAAGTTTTTAAATTTTCAATAAATCGATTAATTATAGGAGTACAACTTTGCAGTGACCGTTTTACTTAGAGAGCCACTGCGGCCGAAGTAGTGGCCCTAGCTCAATAAAAAAAAGTGGCATTTTAAACTAGAGGCTCTGCCAATGTAAACAATTTAAAAAAGCTAACGGATACGTGTATGCATTATAAAGTTATTGGCACTCAAACATGGCAACCTACGAGCCGAATTCTCAGCATTTGCGGGAACTGCTCCAAAGACAACAACGGAAGGAATTTTTGCACCGGATTGTGACTGGAGATGAAAAGTGGGTTTACTACGATAATCCTAAACGCCGAAGATCATGGGGACTGCCTGGTCATATTCCGTTATCGACGCCCAAACCGAATATTCACGGATCCAAAGTGATGCTGTGTATCTGGTGGGACCAGCTGGGCGTTGTGTACTATGAGCTGCTCAAACCATCCGAAACCATCACAGGGGAACTCTACCGACGTCAGATGATGCGCTTGAGTAAGGCACTCAAAGAGAAACGGCCACAATTCAACGAAAGACATGACAAGGGGATACTGCAGCATGACAATGCCCGACCCCATGTTGCAAATGTCGTGAAAAAGTACTTGGAAACGCTGAAATGGGAGGTTTTATCCCACCCGCCGTACTCTCCAGACATTGCTCCTTCCGACTATCACTTGTTCCGGTCAATGGCACACGATTCGGCTGACCAGCACTTCGGTACTTACGAAGAAGTAAAAAATTGGGTCGATTCCTGGATTGCCTCCAAGGACCAAGACTTTTATCGACGCGGGATTCGAATGCTACCTGAAAGATGGGCCGAGGTCGTAGCTAGGGACGGGCAGTACTTTGATTAAAAAATATGTAGCCACTTTTTTAAAATAAAGCCTTAAACTTTTGAAAAAAACGGTCACTGCAAAGTTGTACTCCCAATATTTCAAGAATTTTTTTTATTCAGAAGAGATTTTGCGTCAATTTTGAAACTTGCCTAAACAATGTCATACGTTCTACATCCTTCACAGTCAACTGTGTAGACTTTCGCTGGCATGATCTTGTCATGAGGGCCGGGTTGAAATTCCGAACTTTGAATACGCCGACGGTTTAAAATTCCAAATTTTAATGTTCCAAAATTACAAGGTTCGACAAGATTATGCCAGCGAAAGTTTACACAGTTGACCGTAAATAATTTAGAATGTATAACATTGTCTAGACAAATTTCAAAATTGACGGTAAACCACTTAATAAAAAAAATTTTTGAACTAATTCGACCATGTATAAAAAAATTTGAAACTTTTAAAACTTCCATAGCCGAACTATTTTGACGGTGTTTAGATTTTCGGAGTTTTGATCTTTCGTGTAAAATTCATTCGGAGTTTTGATCTGTCGGGGTAGTATATTTTCGGAGTTTTGAGCGATCTGATCACTCAACGTTCGGAATTTCAACTCGGCCCCATCTTGAATTTCGGAAAATTAGAATTCGAATTTTCAACCGTCGGAGCATTCAAAGTTCCGAATTTCAACACGACCCCTCAACGACCTTTAAATGCTCCTTGTCTTATCTCCTGTACATTTGGGAACAGCCGATCAAGTGGTTCTCATAATTAATTTCAGCTCGATCGGAGGGGGAGCGGTTTTTGGAACCGTACCCTTGAACTCTACGGACTCATACACGATTGTTACAATTTTTTTGTTGCAGGCAAATCTTGCCTCGATCTTTGGTAAATGGGTCGGAAAGTTGGAGCGATGAGGAGTACGAGGAGGCTTTGAAGAAAGCGGAGAGACCAGTATTTTTGTACATGCACGGGAATAGCGGTAATAGAGCGAGCACACACAGAATCGAGCTCTACAAACTATTCCAACATCTCGATTATCACGTTGTGTGCTTCGATTATCGCAGTGAGTGATGTTTGGCTTTTTTTTAAACATCCATTTCGTTAATCGAAACAGCTCTGGATCTGGGGGGGGGGGGGGTACTTGCAAACCGGGGTACTTACCCCGGGCAATTTAAGGGGGCGGCAAATTCATGTGTTTGAAAAAAAAACTTGTTCCACTAAAGCGTCTAGCATCCAGGGCGCTTTGGTGAAAGTGACTTTCGATGGCCTCGCGGTCTTAGCCATTGAAAATAAAACTGCCTATGAGACGAACTTTGATGAGGTAATAGATTCTTTCGTGGAAAGGAAAGCTCGACGTTAAGGCTGTAGCAAGCTTAGATATTAAGGTTGTTATGGGGTTTAGCCGTCGAGGAGCGCCCTATGCTTATGCACGGAGCCGATTCACTGTTACCAACTGTTAGCTTTCAACTATGACGAACTATTTTTCTACATCTATCGGTAATAATATGCATTTTTGAACATTCGGTGATTACATTAAGTGTTTTCATTACTTTGTATAATTATTTTCTACAACTTTTTCTCGCTCAATTAACGAGAAACCAATTGGCAACGTCGTAAGTCGTGGTACATCATAATGCCCTGGTTGGCAGAAGTGTCGCGAAGTTAGAGACATATGCGTCCCGTTCGTAACCTCAATATCGACCCAAGGAGCTGTCAAAAATGAATATCGGTCCGAGTAAGAAAAATTCCGCTGGAAAGAAAAAGTGTGTACTAAAGCTGTCTATAATCTCGAAAAAATAAAAAACTTTAATAATTTTCCGGTATTAAAAAAAAAAACCGCGCTATTTTGTCTTTGCCTAGAAATGTTTAGAAATGTATAATTTCTGAACAAAGTTATAAAATTAATATTGAGTAATTATTACTAATTAAGAGAATAAGTGCCAATAATATTCGTTGTTAATTATCCTGATCCAGAAGTTTGAGGTTCCCGGGCATGATTACCGATTACCGATAAGATAGGTAGCATTTGTGCCGTCTACGACGTTGCCATGATTGCACAGTTGGTGTGCTAGATTTTCGCACAAATTTGCTATCAAAAACATTATTAATTTTATAACGGTATTGTGAATCCCCATTTTCACGTTACCAAGGGTTAGTCCAATAATTAGTCGAATCGGACCTATTTTTTCAGCTCCGTGGTAATATTCACTTAGCAGATATTAATAATGTGCCAAAAAATGATCGGGAGTTTTCCATAAGCGTCATTAGTCCACGAAATACGTCGAGTTGCCGATTTTTTTTCTTCTCAATAACGGTACTGTGGATCGTATTTAAGCTGCACTAGATGATCAGCAAAGAGGTTATAAAGGTCCAGAAAAAATGTCAGCTCGGTGGTAACATGTTGACTTAAGGGGCCAGTCCACTTTGGATCCACGAAAACAAGGCTATTTTCGCGATTTTTTTTTTGAGGATTTTATAAAAGATATGAATATAAAAGTTGTTGGGCTTGATCAATAAAGTCTTGAAATATATAAAGAAGAAAATTTTAATTCATTTTTATTCTTTTTTTAAGTACAAAAACTATAGTTTAACGTAACGCCTCAAAAATAGGTGAGCTAGGTAGCTCCATCACAACTCGGCAACGGCTTGTCTGACACAAAAAAATCAAAGTCCATTAGATTCAGTATGACACCAGCTACAAAATGACTCTCGGATATAAAGGTTTATCAACAAATTAAAAAATGGCAGATGAAAACCGAAAAAAGTTTAAAAACGCGTTTTTTCCACACTTTTTCGCAAAAAAAAATGTAAAAAACAAAATTTTAAAACCATCGAGGGTCATCTTGTTGCGAATCATGTTTACCATATGTGGTTCAAATTTCAAGAGAATCGGTTTATTAGTTTTAGAGATACGATGGAGCTAGATTTTGAAAACGTTGTTTCGAGAAAAACGCGTTTGAAGTTTATACTATGAAAAACTCTTAGCTAAACTCAATCGGCAATTCCTGCACCGTACAAAATCTCTTCTGATTGCTCATCATCGTCGATTTCGTCCAGTCTTGGTTGCTTTCGATTTTTTGAAATTTTCAAAGTGGACTGGCCCCTTAACCCCATAACAACCTTCATAATTTACTGGACCTAAAGATTGAAGGTGTGTGTACAGTCTGGCTTATGCGTTGTCTACACTAGTTGTATGTATTATATATTAATGGGAAAAGTTATTAAAGCAAACAGGTAATAAAGAGCGCAAATTTATTCAAGGGTTCTTATTCTCGCGGTCACAAAAATCCCATCTAGCATATTTGTTCTGTTAGTTTTTTTTCAAATCATTAATCTCCAATGCCCTGAGTCGGAAAAATCGTAGATACGGCGCTGCACCGAATTTATGTCGCCATCTAACAGGATCCCTGTCGGAACATTTGCTTCCATTAACCCCAATTTTGTCCGTCTAATTTTACACGTTATTGTTTTGTCCATTTTTGATCAATGAAACCATTTGCATCATTTTCATGTTTTATTCGAAATCAATGTCGTTGCTTTGTGTGACTTGAAGAAATAAATAGAGGCAAGTTTGAGGAACTCCCTATTTTTTCAAATGTCAACAGGTTACGGCGACAGCGATCCAGCTGATTTATCGGAAACCGGAGTCGTTGCCGACAGCAAATTTGTATTACAATGGCTAATGAAGACTGTGAACGGAACTGCACCGATTTTCGTCTGGGGTCATTCACTCGGAACGGGGTACGTAATTTCTAATTGTTTCCCCAATTTGGAAGTCTTCACCTCTAAAACTTCATGCTACATCGAGAATGCAAAAAACCGATACAAATTTCGATGATCGATTGCAAGAGTACTGCTTATGCGGTTTTATAGGGAGGGAAAACGTACTTGGTTGGAAATTTTTGTTCAGACAGTATTACGATATCTCCGGCACTTAATTCTGACCACGCAGTTTTCATATTTGACCCAAAAAGCCGATTTTTTCGGCCTCTAGAGTGGCCGAGTCCCTTAAAACCCCCGTTTCCCAACATGGCGCTGAAAGGTAGGCGTCCGATGGTCACTTAAGGGGTTAGGCTACTGTCACGGCCTGAAAATCAGGGTTTTTTGCAGAAAAAAAATCGGAAGAATAAGGAAGATGATTGAAAAATTGTATGGACATTTATTTGTATGTACATTAACATAATTGTGTACCACCTTTCATTAAAACACTATTAATCATTAAAGAAGTTATAAGCAATCTCGTAAAGGACCTTTGAACGTGAGGGGTTCGACGGTGCGCTTGATTTTGGCCACCTCGTCGATCTGAAACAAAAAAACTCGTTTCTTTTTCTCAAAATAAATAATATTGCCGAAGACTTGACCGATTTTTTTTCGTTATGTTTAAATAGACAAAAAAGAATTCCGAATTTTCTTCTCGATTTTTCGAGGAGAAATGACATCATTATTGTTAATAGCTAATGAAAAAAATGTTAAGAACTTTCTTCTTTAATTTGAGTTACCGCAAGCGGCGAGCGATTTTTTTAAATTTCCCCAGTAACCTAACCTCATTATTCCGCCCGCCAAGTTTGTTTAAAACAATACAATGAAATGTATTTATGAATTATATTATCATAAGCTCCCGCCTGACGGACAGTTTAATTATAGCATTTGCCAACTAGATATTAACAATAATAATTCGCTTTTTTGTGAAAAATCGTGGAAAAGCTTCAGTAATTCACTATCTTCCGCAAAAAAATAAATAAAAACAAACAGCTGGTCAGACGATACGATATAGTCGTAGAGATAAATAAATTCCGTTCTCTTTCGGTCTCGTACAGCCAAACTCGCCCACTCATTCATTTCTTTGCTCTCTAAATTTCACAAAAATTTTCGTTAACCCTTTATAGTCACACTGGGTCCACGGGACCCAAACAAATTATTTTGATGCCGTACAACTTTTTTTTCCAATAAAACATACATTTTTTTAAATATGCGTAAGCGTTTCATTCTTTCCTTCTAAATCGTACCTGCGTTGGATGGAATAAATATACTTTTTAAAAAGTCCATAGAAACCGCTATGTCTATTTCAAAGTACATTGTTTCCAGACTATACAACCATTTTTTTATTTTTTTTTCAATAATTACAATAGATACCGCAAAATTTGTAAAAAAAATTCATTTTTCACGTTTTTTTTTGCATAATTTTTTTGCATATTTAAAATTTAATTTTTTATTTCTAATCAATATCCTTGTATTAAACAAGGTTCAAATTATACCTTACAATTTTTTTCATATCGATAAATGCATTATTTAATTATTTATAACAATTTAAAAACGTCTGGGTCCCATGGACCCAGTATGACTATAACGTGATTCTAGCTAAGTGTGACTACTAAGGGTTAATATGTACACCAATGACATACCAAAATCAAAGTAAATCGCGCGAGTAGATTTATTACAACGCCAATCTTGCGGCCGATTTTTAGGATTCCATTGCGTTGGAGCTCCTCAACGGATAACATTGTCCAAACGTATAACTCGTTATTTCAATCCTGCAGTGTATCGTCTCACGCGTTGGCGCAATTATCGCTGGAAGGACTTCAGCCAAACGGTCTCTTTCTCGAATCGCCGTTCAACAACATCGCCGACGAGCTCAGCGAGCATCCCTTCGCACAAATATTCAAGCATCTGCCCTGGTTCCATTGGATAATCGTGCAACCGTTTTACGGCAACAATCTGAGATTCGAATCCGACAAACACGTGAAAAACATTAGTTGTCCCATTATGATACTCCACGCCGAGGACGACAACATAGTTCCGTTCGCGCTCGGCGAAAAAGTACGTTTCTCCTTTCGCATTTGCCCTAATCGGCATTTTCAAAAGGACAGATCTAATTCCGTCGATTCGTTGCGTCCTTACAGCTCTACAATTCTGCGCTGAAGTTTCGCGGTAACGAAACGGAAAAAATTCAAATGACCAGGATATCCTCGTCGCTCGGGCTCGGCCACAAGTGGATCTGTCGATACGAGACGTTACCACTGATTATAGAGTGAGTATACGCGTCTAAATGACGTTGCAGTTTGCGTCGTAGGAGTGCAACGAAAATTCACTCTTTTTAAAAAGCTACGTCTACCTAGAGGCACGAAAGAATGGCCAAATACCGATTCTTTTTTGTGAGCAACGATTGGTAAAAAGGAAATGTATTTTTTTAACACAAAGGTACATACACTCGTTACAAAAATTAAGGGAACAGTAAAATTGAAAAAAAAAAAATTCTTTGATTTTTTAATAGCTGTAACTTCGTGAACAATGGTCGTGTCGTAGAAAAAATGGGGTTTTAAATCTCTAGTTTACGAATCTCACCGGTAAATTTTTTTTTGAGCAACTCGCTCGGCGTGAATATAAGAAATAGCGCGAGGCAAAAATTATTGAATTTTTCTTTTTCTTTCAAAATCGACCACGGGGACAAAAAAATTTTGTTGAGCTTTATCAATACTAGGGTCATTTAGCCTGATTCTTTAGCTTCAAAACGGTATTTTTTGGACCTCTGTACGACCATTTGTCGCTCAGATATCGGCGCTTAAAAAAAAAGGAGCTTTTTTCGTAGATCATCAATATCTCATGAACAAATGATCGTACAGCGAGCTAAAGGTGGATTTCGTAAACTGGAATAAATTCTCTAAAAGCACCTTTTGGTACTTTCGATTTTTTTTTAACCTTAATATTGATTTGAAAAAGTGCGAAAAAATGACTTTTTTGCCGTTTTGGAAAATCCACGTCAACTTTGCAAATATTGCGAAAATGACTCATGTTTCTAGGTTTTTTTAGTTCAGTGCACGCCTAAAGACCCCCCACAATTTAAAATTTATCGGCTGAACCGTTATTTTTGACCGAAGCGTCAACATTTTATCAACAATTAAAGGAACACTTTTAATGTACCTTATATGTCAATTAATGATGGTTAAAGTGAAAAAAAAAAATGCTTTTTTTTTCTCACAGTTTCGCAATAACTTTTCTTTAAATCTTAGAAATAGAAAAAAATTCAAATTTAACATTTTTTTCTGAATTTGAAAAAAAAATTGAAATTCTTTAAGTCCTTGGACGATTTTGAAAAAGAAAAATGTCGAAAATGTTTGCTTCGCGCTATTTTTTTAGATTCACGCCGAGCGTGTTGCTTAAAAAAGAATGTTACCGGTGAGATTCGTAAACTAGAGATTTCAAGCTTCAAAACCCCAATTTTTTTTGCCATGCGACTATTTTTCACGAAGTTACAGCTATTCAAAAATCAATGAAATTTTTTTGAAATTTTACTGTTCCCTTAATTTTTGTCATGAGTGTATATTGAGAGCCTTTAAAAAAAATTACCGAAAAATGCAGTAAAACAAGGGAAAACGTGTGCAGGTATTCAATTTTCTTTTTGTTACATTAACCCTTACTTGCCACACTTCTGTAGAATACCCATCATCAATGCATTTCCCCATAAGAAAAAAAGTGGTGAGGTTGTTTCGAACCCCACTGTGGCAAGTAAGGGTTAAGGGGCTATATCTACATAGAAGGTCTAAAAACGGCCAAATAACGGTTTTTTTTTTCTCGGCAACGGTTGGTGATAAAGAAACACATTTCTTTTTAACACAAATGAACATAAATTGAGAGCCTTAAAAAAATTACCAAAAAGTGCAGAAAAACAACAAAAACATGGCCGCCGGCAGATAATGACATTTTTTCGCGGCGTTTCGTGGACACTCTTTAACTTAAACCGTCCATCCGAAATGTAAAAGCCAAACGGGTTACTCGAGTTGACAATAAATACGTGTCGTTGACGATCGTCGATTTTTTAAATCATTTTTTTTTTTAACAATGTCGCTACGAATTGAAACTCGAGCATACAAAATCCATGAAAAAAATCGTCATTTTTACGTAACTAATAATCAATGAATATCGTCATAGACCTTTAAATGTTTCTCATCGTATTTCCTGTAGATTTGGAAACAATCCATCAAGTGGTTCTCAAGATATCATGTCCACCGACTTTGAAAAACAGTGTTTCAAGTAAAACGCGTTTAAAGATTGAAGCTATAAAACACGCAATTTTCAGAAATATTTCCATGATAGCTAAAAGGTGAGACTATAAAATAAAAATATTTTTGGTTAAAGTCATTTTTTGACTCACCTAGGTAGATGTAGCCCGCTAATTGCTCTTTATTTACCGGCTTTGGCTTTGAAAATTACTCAAACGTTTTTACGTTATTTCGTTAGAGGTTTATCACCTTAAATCGCGAAAAAAAATTTGCATAAATAAATGAAAAATGAAAGAAAAATCGTTGAATTTAAACGATGCAAAATTCAACGTCACGAGTTCAATATAGTGGGTTGTTGGTACCGACAGTAGGGGACGCCCGGTTGGTGTGCGACTGCGGCATATTCTCATGTCAAGCCGGCCCTTGGCCGATACTTGGATGGGCGACTGCTCAGTCTCGCACTGACTTGACCACCGACTACTCAGGGGAGGCAGCAAATATAGCCCACTCTATGGTCACTGGTTTTTGTCAGTTTGTATTGAATATATAGAACATTTTCATATATTTGATCTTAAAACAAATGTTATTCTTCATTTGACGCCAATCTCCCTGGAATATTTGCAAAACCTGGAAAAGTCAGGAAATTTCTGAGTTAATAATGCGTAACAACCATGAGTTTCTATCAGACGTCTGGAGTTATTGGCTGTATAAATTATTAGATAGAAATGTCGTCAGCGTGTCATCTCCATAAAGTGCCATATAAATTAGACGATTTTTAGCGTCGTAATATTTTGTTTAAATTTCGTTGTAGACGACAATGAGTCAATTGTTAAATATTCGCGTTCGTGAAAGGAATACCTTAAGGCGGGAGCCTGAATTAGAAGGTCCAAAAAAAGCGTTTCTTCGGGAATTTTTTTAAAAGGGAAAAAACAGGCGAGCCCAGTAAGCATTGAGGTATCTTTTCATGTATATTAGAAATGTATAAAAAAAATGTTTCAACATGAAACAATAAATGACTGCAGATTCATCAGCCTATTCCATGTGCGTCTTGCCACTGCAGTCCCCAATCAGCGGGAAAGATGCAGCTCATAATTCTTGACTGAACCAAAAAACCAATAAAATTTCCAATTGTCATTAATTTTTCTTCTACGTGAAATAAGAGAAAGCTGAAAAAATCGTTAAATTATAACTTTTCTCAGGTTTGAAGGAAAAAAAAATGTGTTTGAAAGAGAAACGCTTTAACGTGCTATAAAAATGATTTAAAAATACTTTTTCAGCTACTCGAAAACTATACTGAAGAAAATAAACTTTGGTTTGATTCAACAGGTCGTTTAGTTTTTTTGCTATCACGCCCGCCAATTTGGAAAAAAACGTGAAAATGAAAACTGTCGAAAACGCGCTTCGAAGTTGTCAGTAGGAGGAAATATTATCATCCAATATCAATTGCTTCTCTGCTTTTGGCCTTGTATCTTTGAAAATCTTTATAATTGGCCTCTGTAACTTTGTAAATATATTCGGGGATAGTTTATATAACGATTTAAGCAATAAAAAAAAACGATTTTTCGGACTTTCTCATTCAGACTCCCGCCTTAAGGAGCTATACCTATGTGAACGCTGAAAATTTGGGTGATTTTCGAGAATTTATTGGAAGAAAAGTGCTCAATCAAATGTTTCGGAAAATTAAAAATATATGTGGCTATATTTGACCTGTATTACATAATTTTTTCATAGAAAAATATTAAGATCCAAGCGGGGAAGAGATATGATGGAGGAGAGACTCTATTTGCTGGAATCAATAGTAAAATCGGCAGTGATGTATGGAGTGGAGATTTGGGGATTGGGGGAAATTGAATCCTATAAACGAATACAGAGCCGGTTTTGTAAAATGGCGCTAGGGGTACACAGAACGACCCCTAATTACATTTGGAGGAGAGAGTTGGGAGTGCCAACATTGGAATACATAATTAGAGAAAGGGCTCTGAGATATTTGAAAGAGGTGGTGAAGATGGGGGAATCGAGATGGCCAAAAATATGTTTGCGAGAGGAGCTAAGAGCGATTGAGAATGAAACCCCCTCGAAGTGGGGAAAGGATTTAAAAAAAGTATTAATGGAAATGGGAATTGAGGACCTAGTAGGGATGATAAGAGAGGAGACAGACGAGGGCAAACTAGAAAAAAAGATGAGAGAAGGATTAGAAAACCTAAAGAAAAAAATACTGGAGGAGGAAGAAGAAAGAGTACAAAAATCATCATACAATAGTTTATACAAGTACTTGGTGGAGAACGAAGAAAGCCCATGGAAATACTGGAACGAGGAAGGAGTGAAGGGTAGGGAGAAAGAATTGTGGGCAAGAATAAGATGTGGAAATGTATGGAGGGCGGGAAAGAAGGGGGAGAAAAATTGGCGGTGCAGGATTTGTGAGGAGAAATTTGAGACGGTGGAGCACCTCCTAATTTGCAAAAAAGGCTGGAAAATGATGCCAAAAGAGGCAAGAAAAGAAGCGGAGGAGTGGATACAAGGAGTTGACGAGGTTGCGATAAAGGGGGAGATCATTAATATGTTAAGCGGGAAGATAAATGTGGGAATTTGCCGCTACTTCAAAGAAATAGACGCATTATGTGCAAAAATGAAAAAAGAGGAAAAAAATGAGAGCGACAGCGATCAGTAGTGGTTAGGATATAGGTTAGAATTTTAGACGTAAGTTGTAAGGTGTAAGTTCGTGAATGAGATTGATTGTAAAAGAGACTTTGTAAAAAACTTTATAACAAGTTGTGCAAATAAAACTCTATTATATATATATTAAGATCCAAGCGACTTATGCGCTGCCTTCGGAAGCGCAAAAAAAAAGTTCCTCCACTGCTGACATTATTCCGGCCGATTGAGGAGCTGAAACCGAAAAGAAAAAAATGTTAAACTGGACGGTATTTCCTGTACAATGACGTAGGATTTTCGAAAAATATCAAAATCTAACAAAATGGCGTAGTTATGAAAAAAAAGTCTGTTTTCTTGCCAATAAAATAGTCGTTTTTTCAATGTCAAATCGTCAGTTTTCATCCAATCAAAAATATCCTACGTCATTGTAGAGTAAATATATTCAAGAGTACTCAGTTAATATTTCAAGTCAATCGGATAATTGCTCTTTGAGTTACAATGTCAGCAAATTTGAAAAATCTTATTTCGAGAGAAACGCGTTTGAAGATTTAACTATCGATTTTTGCAAGATAAAATGATAGAGATACGGCCTTGAAATTTTTACAGGATATTCTTGAAAGTATATACTGTCGAAAAAGGCATTGTTTATCATCGTATTAATCATTAATTATCCATTATCAATTTACAGAAAATTCGTAGCCCGATCACAGGAAAGTCGATGAAGGGTCCTCGGAACGTACAGCATAATGGTCTCAAACACAACTCGGAGTGATATATTTATTCAATAATCGTACGATAATGCAGCGACGAGTGCATAAATTATCGAGTCTCAATTGATTACATCGGTGAACAAATCACCGACTTCCGCTCGACTAATCACCGTAAAAGGGCGATGCGTATAAATGTAACAGGCACAACCACTGATCGTTTATGCACCTGTACGTTTTTACGGTGCCAATGAAATTGCATACTCGTTCTCGATAAACTCGTCACTCGTTCTTCTCGGAACAAACAGGATCTGGAAATTTACCAAATGCCAAAAGGGATTTCTCGTGTGTTTTGTGTTGAATGTGCTAGGATGTAAGGAAAAAGGTGGTTCCGTGAAGAAGCCCCTAAACATGTGTGAACTTTGTTTGCCGTCTGTCAGCGCAAATCTCATATTTGTCAGGCTTTGAATATTGTGTAAATGTAATGAGAAAAGTGTTATTGTGCGTCTACAGTGCTCGAACGAACAAATCAAGTAACTCTTCTTTTTTGTTTTGATCGTTGTAATGATTGAAAAATTCCGAATAAAAAGTTTTCAAGACCTTCAGCTTTTATTATCCTCCGTAAATGTTTTTGTTTTGTTTTATAAATATGTTCTATTTTTACAAAAGTGTTTTTTGAGTTAAAATATTATTGTACATCTACTGATTTGAGATCTCCGTCGGAGACTTCAGTGAACTCCGGTTTTTCATTTTCGATCTAGCCTACGAGGCTCACGCGTATTATTGTAACAGGTGGCTCGTGTCACATCTAATGTAAGGAAGGAACATTTAAGGAGCTACAGCTACCCAGAGGCCCGAACAAATTGCCAAATACCAATTTTTTTGCTGGGGAACTTTTGGTGAAAAAGAAACGTATTTTTTTAACACAAAGGTACGTATATTGAGAGCCTTAAAAAAAATCACCAAAAAATACAGAAAAAGAACAAAAACATGGCCGCTGGCAGATGATGAAATTTTTTTCGCGACGTTTTGCGGTGGACACTTTCCAGCTTAAACGGTCCAGCTGAAATGTAAAAACCGAATGGGTTATTCAAGTTAACAATAAATACGAGTCGTTGACGATAGTCGATTTATAAAATCATTCTTTTTCAACAAACTGGCGATGAATCAAAACTCGAACATACAAAATCTATGAAAACAAGTCGTCATTTTTACGTGACTATTAAAACATGAAGATTGATTTTTTTTAAATGAGATCGTCAATGACCTCTAAATGTTTCTTGTCGTATCTTCTGTAAATTTGGAAACAATCTATCAAGTCGTTCTCGAAATATCATGTCCACCTGCTTTGCAAACAGTATCATCTGCCGGCGGCCATTTTTTTGTTGTTTTATTGTATTTTTTTGTGATTTTTCTTTTAAGGCTGTCAATATATTTCCGGACTGATTCCGAATATGGCCTCCTGTGTTAAAAAAATGCGTTTCTTTTTCACCAACCGTTTACGAGAAAAAATTCGGAATGTGGCTATTTTTTCGCGTCTTTTTGGCTATTTTTAGATGTAACCCCTTAAGGGGGGAGGTTGCCCGTTAGGCAACCGAAAATAAGGGAATTTTCAAGAATTTTTTATGTCGTAACGGTTTATTCTACATAATTGAAATTTTATGTACATAGTATTACATCTTTTAAGACCTTAGGCCACAGTAACGCGTATAAGATCATGTGCGAATTTAACAATTTTGTTTCGTATGAAAAAGTGATTCACTCATAAAATTAATTACACATCTATTTAGTATGAATATCAAGCTGTTAGAAAAAATATATATATATTGTTTTTTCGAAATGGCCGACTACTAATATTTTCTTTTGTTATCTTTTGTTTAGGCGCTCCGCGTCGTGACATTTAGCATCCACATTTTTTTACCTATAACAAAAAACAGAAATTCGCGTTTACATTAGAAGACCTAGAGAAGTACGTACGGAATTTAAAAGTATTGTTTTATTCAATAGTTGTAGGTATTCGAACTTAAGAAATGAATTTTCAGTGAAACATTTCTTTATAACTGCTCATAAACTGCTCACAAAATGAAAAGTTTTCGATTAATCAGAAATTCCGTGCGCACTTCTCTGCGAAATGCAATTAGGGACATGACTTTTAAATTTTACGTAAATCGAGTGAAAATTGTTGAAGTTATTTGTCACACCAATTGGAAAAAAGCTGTTTCGAGAAGTTTCGAGTAGTCGGCCATTTTGTACATCGAAAGAAAAAATATATTTTCTAACAGCTTGATATTTATACTAAATAGATGTGTGATTAATTATGAGTGCATCACTTTTTCATACGAAAAAAATTGTTAAATTCGCACATGATTTTATACCCGTTACTGTGGCCTAAGGCCTTAATATACAAAAGTTGTATTTTTTATGTTTAAAAATGGCGACTGTACGACACTTGATTCAAAGACGGTTGCTGCCTGAGTTGTTCCACGGCGTATAACCTAGCGTCTAGTGCATTGATCTGAAACGTCAGAGCCAAGAAATTTTCGATTTCTAAGACCCACACGCTCTATGTGAACCTAAAAACTCCAAAGGAGTGTGAAAATTCCAAAAAGGGTACGTGCTTGAAAAAATCTCCTAATTTCCATGAAATTTTAACTATAATATTTATTAATGACAAAGTTATTTCTTTAAATGTTTTTCAAGTAACTTCAGGTTCACATAGACGGTCATTATGATATCTGAAAGTGTGCAAAATTTCAAACTCATCGACCAGATAATTTTTGAGCTATCTTGTACAACGTTCACGAGAAAATAGTTTTTCAGGAAAAGGCGTTTGAAGTTTCAAGACTAAAAAATTTAGTGACTAAATGAACAACCGATTAAACTTCGATTCCGGGGCCTTAAGGTGATCCCTCAGCTTCCTCGTGGACCTTATTTCCGGCCATAAGCTTTTTTTCGTTATAAAGGAATCTCCCCCCTTAAGGGGGGAACCTCCTCCAGACGACAGGTTTTTCAATAATTTTTTACAAAAAATTGAGAGTATTTATTGCAATACATCAAATTACATAATAATATTGACATTCAAATGAATACAAAAAAAAAGTCATGTGAAAAAAAAACAAAATGGCGGCGCTAGAGGTGCTCGAACTTGGCTCATAGAGTTTGCGACGTGGAACGCCCAGATCCTTATCGTTAACTAAAATCAAAGAAATAATTTTTAAAAATTTAACTTATTCATTCCGCTTAGCGCGAACCTATTGTAGCAACAACAACAAAATTGAAATTTTGAGGACAAACAGGAAAAAAAACACTTTTTAAATAAACAAATCGTTAAAAACAATATTTATTATAACAATTAATACGAAATTTTAGGTTTATGCAAAGTTAAGCCGATAAGTTGAAAAATATCTGTACAAAATTTCAAGTTGATTGGTTCATTACTTTTTGAGTTACATTCCACGACATGGAAAAAAAACACTTTTCCAGAAAAACGAGATTGAAGTGTTCGTTCTTGAAAAGTAGAGTTCAGAGTGATTTATAATTACCCAAGCTTAATCTGCAATGCCAGGGCCATAAAGCAAGCCTTCTTCTAGGAAATCACTAATCTGGGCTGTATTTTTCTCTTTTTGTGTGAACTGTTTGTGCGAAAACGAAAAACGACGGTTACGCAGGCCGAATTTTTCTTTACAATCGTCGGAAGTGCCCCCTATTATTCAAAAAGTAAACTAGCAATATTGTTTGGCTAAGAAATTAAAAGCTAGAGGCCGCAAAGGGCGCGCGCTCGTTTACCGACTCTCGGTACTTTTGGAGGGCATCACTTCGGTGACTTCCTAGGGACCTTTAGGACTTTCTGTTGGGTTTCAAACTTTGGAAATATATTCTTCAGGTACGAAGTGAATTTTTAAAGCCATAAAAATATTGATATCTGGAGGAGGTTCCCCCCTTAAGAAACGAAAGTACATAGGAAGATTATCATGGAAACGGCGAAAATGGAGTTCTGGGATCGTAGTTTTTCTAAATATTGACGCTCTCGGGACTGAGATTTTCCAAATCAGCGAAGGTTTCGACTTCGGCAAGACCTTGCGATAGCCACAAATATGAAACAAAAGTTATACACGTTTTTGGCCGATTTAGTGCGTCTGCCGATTATGCCATTCATTCGACGTGGAATGTCTCAAACATTCATAATTACAACTATTTGTCATAAACATTTTTTTTAATGTTCATGAAAAAAACGGTCGACAGAACTTCGCCAAATTAAAAAAGCGTTTCATATTTTATTCCAAAACTCAATGTTTTATTGTAACCGGAGTAATTTTACTTGAGAGTAAATCAATGTTTTGTCGATACGAGTAACGACTTCGATTTCAATGAATTATTTCAAATTCGCTACATCGATCAACGCGTTTGGTTGCTTTCCCTAAACATATACGCGACATCGCCGACAATTCCGTTCAATTCGATCAGGCATTCGTTCAGGCGTTTCTTAACGTGGGTCACGTCTTGGAATTTCCGCCGCGGGTAGCGCTCCGAGCGTTTTGCACTTTCCGTTCCTTCGGCGCCACCGCTGATTCGGCGAGTTCTGGCATTTGTTTGTCTACTGTCCTGCTCGACCTTTTCTCGCGGCACTTCGTGTTTTTTCTCGTTCCTGTTGTTCTTGGGTTTGTATGTGTCTGAAGATTCGGCGTTTTGTTGTTCATCGCCCGCGGCGTTACCTAACCTCTTTTTCTCGGAATTTTTAGTCCTCGCGAGGCAACACTTGAAAGCGAAGCACCCGCGCAAACAGCCTGATCTTTTGTTCTTAAGATTCAACGGTTCGGTGCATTGAACGCCTCGCGATATTCTCTTTCTTCTTACTCTCCGAAGTGTACTTCCGGTTGACGCGCAATTGCAATAAGGCGTCGAGAGACCAAGTGCGTGTCGAATTGCCGCGCACTCGGTTTCGATGCCGCTTCTTTCGTCTTCTTTCGATGACTTCCTGTTGCGATCGTCCGCGTCCCTGGACTGCTTGCGAGCGGAAGCATTATTCTTTCTCGCGGATTCGGGAGTTGTTTTTTCAACGAGAAATTCGTCGGCCATTATTGTCGTTCGCTTTGGCTTCGCGAATGTTTGACTAGCTTCGTTTTTCGCGTCTGCGCTGACAACTCTATCCGAAATTTCGTTGCTACCTCGAACTCTTACTACTCGACCGGAAGTGCTCGGTTCATCGCGCTTGACCGGACGAATCAACGTTTCTCGAGGCTTCCCCCGTTCGAGGGAATCCGCGCGAGTTTTCTCCCTCGAAATTCTTCTCTTACTGGGCACATATTCGGACGAATGTGACGACGTCGAAGTACTTTCGTTTGTCTCGAGAAAATCTTCGACCTGTTGACATTTTGACTCTTTTCTGATGCTCTTCGAGCTACATTTACTCCTCCTTGGTACAACTTCGTCTTCATCTTCTCTCGGACACGTCTTCCGAGCTTTGATTTTGCTTTTCTTCTTTTCTGCATTGCGACATCTGCGAAACGTTGGTAAATCATATACTGGGTAGCTTAACGTTTTAGGGAACTTTTTTTAACGAGTACAAACGGCTCCATTTCGAGGTAAATGAATACTTAATGGCGTTGAAGTTTGCATCTTGGGAATGTAACGAAAGTTTTTTTTTTACTTTTTATTTTCCGTATTTTTGTTATTATAAAGAATGTTTTTTGTCGATTTATATTGTAGATCGCCAAATAAATGTCTTTAAAGATGGTTAAAGGAATTTTGTCGGCAAAATTTGCCATTAGAAATTAGAGGAATTCAGAAAAATAAATTTTCGTTGCATTTGAACGATGCAAAGTTTAACCTCATTCAACTTGAGGGTTTAAGGGACATTTAACAGACCAGGCTCATCGTGCTGAAGTTTGCATCGTTGGAACGCAACGAAAATTCTTTTTCATATTTATCTTTCCTTTTATTAGTGTACGAAATATTTTTGTGCAAATTTCGACTGCAGATCTCCAAAGAAGCATCTTCAAAACAGTTGACGGATTTTCGTAGCTAAAATCTGCTAAAACAATTTTGGGAAAGTAGAAAAACATCATTTGCATTGTACTCCAACGGTGCAGACTTCAATCTCATCGAGATATAAGTTCCTGCGATAATTGGTCAGCGTTCGATCAGACGGAAATCCGCCTGTTCCTTCCACTCCCCGTGCAGAAAGTGTCGTAGGGATCCAAGTCGATTCCCGTACTTGTTTTTCTGTACGATGAATTCTAAACAAAAGATATAAACATATCCAATAAAAAGATCTTAAAAAAGCATAAATCTTATATTTAAAAAGTATAAATAGGTTAAAAAAAAGTATTTCGTAAAAAGGTTGGAGCGTTAGCCACAGTTCGAGATTAAATTTTTAAATATATCTTATTGCTTAGACCATTTCGAGTCTTTACGAATTTCTTGAAATTTTTTCACCGCAAACCACCGGAGATAAAAAATAGTTTGATGTATGTAATTTTACGTGCGGGTAAATGGGCAAGGCGTTCATAAGATACCTCATTTCTAACAGCAGATTAACGCAAACTAAACCTTTATAAACATTTAGAAGAAAAACCATCTTGCCCATTATAAACCGTATATACATTCAATGTTGAACCATCGAGGTTTGATAAAAGATTACGAATCTTGGCTGGCGAATGGAGAACATGCTGCGAACCTCAATGTCTGCGTAATTGCTGTATTTCGGCCACACTTAATATTAATTAATCGTAGTGATACTCAATTAACGGTAATTAAATTACTCTGAATTTCATCCTGAGTTGCATAAAATATTCACTGACGCAGTTTTTATCACAATAATCATCGATAACGTTATACTTTTTCTAGTTGGTAGTAACACAAAAGTTTTTCTTATTCACTTCATAAAAATGCATAATTTTGCTCTTTAATGATATATTTTATGAAAAATTAGCATCTACAAAATAAATCTATACCTCGAACACACTTTTTTAAGGTTCATTGAAAAAAAAACGGGGCCGCGTTGAAATTCCGAACCTTGAATGTTCCGACGATTTGAAATTCCGGATTTTAATGTTCCAAAATTCAAGATGGAGTCAGGTTGAAATTCCGAACTTTGAATGGTCAGAACGTTCAAAACTCCGAAAGAATAGTACTCCGAAACATCAAAACTCCGAAAGAATATTACACCAAAGACCGAAACACCGAAAATCTTAACACCGTCAAAATAATTCGGCTATGGAAGTTTTGAAAGTTTCAACATTTTCAATAAATCGACGAATTATTTAAAGAATTTTTTTTTATTAATAAGTGATTTTCCGTTAATTTTGAAATTTGTCTAGACAATGTTATACGTTCTACATCATTTGCAGTCAACTGTGCAGACTTTCGCTTGCACGATCTTGACTGCATCTAGACTACACGGTTGACTGTAAAGTATGTAGAACGTATAACATTGTCTAGACAAATTTCAAAATTGACGTAAAATCACTTCTTAATTTAAGAAATTCTTGAAATAATTCGTCGATTTATTGAATATTTGGAAACTTTTAAAACTTACATAGCCCAATTATTTTGACGGTATTCAGATTTTCGGAGTTTTGATCTTTCGAGGTAGTATACTTTCGAATTTTTGAGCGTTCTGATCATTCAACGTTCGGAATTTCAACCCGGCTCCGTTTAGATTTTCCGAGTTTTGGTCTTTTGGGTAAAATTCTTTCGGAGTTTTGATCTTTCGGGGTAGTTTTCTTTCGGAGTTTTGAGCATTCTGATCATTCAAAGTTCGGAATTTTAACCCGGCCCCGAAAAAAACGCATAAACCGTAATTTTACTTAACTGGACTGCTCCAACCTCCTTAAAAATCGATTTAAATCACACCACTGAAAATCCACTGTAATTATCGTTTGTTATTTATTTTCCTGCACTTTGATATAATATCACCACACACGTGGTCGTTCACGATGCGTGCGGGTTATATTTCAACACGCCGAACTTTTCACAAATTTTCGATTCGAACGTGGTAAAGATTCTCAAATGGCGTTGAGAGGTTAGGCCCCTCCAGAGGCTGAACAAATAGGCTTTTTGGGGTTTTTATAGTTCAGAAAAACTACAAAATAAATCGAGATTACTAAAAAGGGCGTTTATCATACATATCAGTGACTGTGTACAATAATTTTTTTGAAGCGATTAATTTCAAAATGTCGATTTATTAAGCAAATTTATCACTTTCCACAAAATCGCCTAAAAAATCGTCAGATAATTGTTAATAACAAATAAACTATGCAATATAAAAAAACCTACGTACTTCCATAGACAATGTATTTTTCAAGATATACTCAACATTTCAAGTGAATCGGTTAAAAATTGTCTGAGTTATATTTCCGGTCAACTTAAAAAACGCCGTTTTGAGATAAACGCTGTACAGCTGCCATTTTGAAATTAATCGCTTCAAAAAAATTATTGTGTACAGTCACTGATATGTATGATAAACACCCTTTTTTGAAATCTCGATTTATTTTGTAGTTTTTTTCTGAAAAAATTCCCCAAAAAGCCTATTTTTTCGGCCTCTAGAGTGGCCTAAGGCCTTAATCGGGGGACAATGCAGAGTCCAATTGGACCCCAATGAGAACTCCCTATGTGTATTGTCCCTAACAAATCCTGATGGGAAAGTGTTAGGGTCTGGGGACTCCCCAACAAATTTCTGCACGGGTCTTACGAAATTCGACACTCAAGCTGCGACATGTGACAAGATCGAAACTTCTTAATTTTTCACGACGTTGAAGTGTGCATCATTGGAATGCAAATTAATTTCTTTCAATGATCCCTATTTTTTTCGTCCGATCTTAGCTGCTCGAATCAACGAAACATTTTTAGGGCCCCCTTAAGAGAGATCGCTAGCTGAAATTTTATTTTCAAACTAAATATAAATGATAAAAATATTAAAAAAAATTAAATGGAATAGAATTTAAATAAGCAGTGGTGCGGCTTCGGTGATTTCCCATGTTAGGCAGCGTTGACAAGATCCAATACTTGGATGGGCGACCGCCTAGTCGCGGACGACCAACAGCGTCGCCTACTGAGCATCTCTGCTGATTTTCCATAGTAATACAACTGCAACTCATTAAAATATAGCCGCCAATATAAGCGCAGGTTTTCCACAGCTTCCCTGTGCCCTCTTGATATTACACCGAGAAAAAAAACCAATTGAATCAAAAAAATATATTGGTTGATCCAAATAAATTTACCGCTGCGGAGTGCCACCGATATTTGAGATTGTTACGATACTATAAAATATTGGAAAATGTGAGTGATTTAAATAACATATTATTTTATTTGAAAAAGCTCTTCTGTTCTCTGAATATCTACATTATCCTTCAAATAAAATTATATTCTATTGAAATCATTCTATATACAGTCCGTAGATGTATTGGATGAAATAATTAAACGGTTGCTACAAACATTTTTTATTTCGTACAAAATGTAATTAATAGAATTCATTATTTCTTTGCTACATCGAAACGCATATGCCATGGGACGTAAGTTTTTTAATTTGTTTTAAAACTTAAATAAAAAGTGAGAATTAGAATGATCATGCACGATAACAATGGAGAGAATATCAGATATCCAATGGAATATCCATGGAGAGAATATCAGATATTCAACTAATTAAAACAGATACTACACTTTCATCTTAGCCACAGGCCAAAAAGCGATACTCTTTAGAGTTTCTCCAGCGTTTAAGTCGATTTTCGGCCCGCGCTACGCTTACGAGAAACGAGCACGCGAGCGGCCTCTAGCGGTTACTCCGAGAACTACGGGTTTCCTCACACCTATAATTTCGGTGGCGCTCGGCCATGATTTGGTTGAATTTTTTCAACCAAATGTGCAAGAAACATTTCACTTTCGCCTAATTTTTTAACCAATTCAGAATATTTGCTTAATATTTTTGAATCAAAATAAAATATTAATATTTTAACGAATAATTTATTTAAAAATCAATATCGGATATGGTGAAAACAATAAAATAACATTTACCCAATAGAAATTTTATTTGAATCAAACGAGTGAAATTCAATTTTTCTCGTGTACTCGAATCAACAATACTCATGTTATGAATTGAAACGCTTTTTTCGTTCGTTGCAGAAATTACATTCAAAACTATAATTTGTTCGCGATCATTTTTTAGATAGTTTCAGTTCAGTTTAATATATTGTTCTCGCCTAACAATATAACTTTTGAATGAAAAAAAAAATCAATTTTATCACGTTATTGAAGTCAACAGCGTTTTGTTTGGACTAATAAAACCGATTATTTACACCAACAATTTTACAATTGAATCAACGAAATTTCATTCAATAACACCAATGATATTGGATCAAAGATTTTTTTCTCAGTGTAAGATCGCAAAGGCCCACCAGGAAATACGCCGGAGCCTTAAACGCGTTTTTTCCTTGCATTCCAAACAACGCAAGCCTGACCATCATGCATTTTTCATAGCCCCCATACGCGCTCGCACTCACTCGATCCTAAAATCCACCGAGGCTTAACGAAGTTTCGCGACCGCTGACCTTTACCCGGCTCTTCCATCCGCTCTCGGGGAATCGCTCAGCTCGAGAATCTCCTTTCGCAGTTGCAGCACTTTGCTGTTCAAACCTGCGACTACGGCAGCCACGTCGTCCAGCGTCACTTCCGCTTCGTTTTTCGATCGTGCACACTTGCATCTCGTTCGCCACAGGCGATGGGCCATCTTTCGTTTGAGGTTATCCGACAATGGCCCGAAAGGATATTATTCAGTGATGTAAAGTCCGGTATCCTAGGGAAGTTAAACAAAGTCCAAAAGTTGCAAATCCAAGGTACGATTCGCGTCGACATAACGCTGGATGTCTCTTTCCTTTTTGGCGATTAACACTTTCGCCGACATATCTGAAGAAAAAAAAACAACGTATCCCCGCCGGCGTGCTAAAGGATGGCAGGGGAGCGGAGGAGGCGAAAAAACAGAAGATTGCGAGAATAATAAGTGAGGAAAAATCTTGTAAAGATCAGCACGAACGACTCTATTACTATTTTTTCCATAAGCAAAGGCCTGTTCGTTTGCCCTGTCAATTTTGAGGCATCCGCGGCATGGAGAACTGGAGATTAATTGAAACTTTTTCGGTCCTAGCGACCGAAGCTCACTGCCCAAATGACGGACGGAGAGGCCAGCTTGCTGGAGAGCGTGCTGGTCCGTCTCGACGAAATAGAGAAATTGCAGTTGGAATTGCGATCACTCGTGCCCCGAAAGCGACAAACACATGTTGACCAGGTTTCGATAGACGAAACGTCCAACGATTCTTGGTACTTGGATACCGATAGATCGGAAGACCCTTCGATCAAATCGGCCCAAAGTCTCACGTCAGTCGACACCTCGTATTCGGACGAATCGGCAAAAGAATCGCAATCGTCCGAGAATGAGATGTCCATTGGCGTAGCTACGCAAACCGGAAGTGAACGGGAGATTGGAACCTTCCAACCCATTGACCCGCCATTTCGCGAGTTCGACGCCGGTGAAGCAAATATGGCGAGAACGTCAAACGTGTCACAGCAGACGAAGAAGAAAGACGCGTGGAAGGACGAACCCTTCGATATCCTGAGCAACCTATGGTCTAGGCGCAACACCGAAGCCGAAACGTCAAGCTTTGAAGAGCTGTCGTCAGACTCATCTGATCGTTCGGACGATACGATTTTGGAAACGAGAGGATCCGTCGACGCGTGCGTGCAAACGGCACAAAAGTGTAAAGCAGACCTTAAGCCTTTCGACATCCTAGATTACTTCCGGCTCGACGTACCTCATGCAGAGTCTGACCAGATGACTCCGATCACCCAGCGAGGCACCCCCATTGACGCGAACGAACACCCTAAAACGCGGAGATTTTTGAAGCTTTTCGTTACTCCCAAAGGGCCACAGGTGGCCCAAAAATCAACAAAGAATCTTCGCTGCCAGGTTGATCCGCCGGGGTTTTTCGAAGCCGCCAGGATTTTTCGGTCGGGTGATAAGTCCGCGGGAGCAGCTGCTGCGAACGCAGCGTGGACACCTGCGGGATCGGCGAGGCTGGAACAGCAGCAGGTACACGGGATCACGGGAAAGCAGGGTACCAGGGGGAATGAGGTGGGGTCGTGGCTCGGGGCGAAGAGCCAAGGAACTGGCGTTGGCGGGCGGGCGGAGGGTTCGATTCGCGTGCCTCCACGAGAGACACGTGAATCGATTATGGAGGGGGAAAGTACCGCCAGGACCGAGTCCGGATCAGCAAGTCTGAGCGAGGAGAACCAGCTGGAGCAGAGACACGAGGTGAAGAGACCGAAGAAAAGTCCGAAGCAGCTGCCCTGGAAAGGTGCCGAGAACGATGATCAAGGATTGAAAGATCAGCAGCCAAAGGGGATGATGTTCAGATGGCTACACAGCATCCAAAGCGACTCCGAATCCTCCAGAAGCGTCAGGGGTCCAAGCCATACAGACCCTGAACACGGAGATTCCCAGCGGACTGCTAGAAGATCCAGACTGAAGAATATGCTGAGACATCTGAATTGTATAGCGCGCAGATCCAAGGGTGCCGCAGTTGCGGTGCCCTATCATCATCCAGGCGACCGAACACCCCGTTTGGTGAACACCAACCTACGTCTTCCGTCCGACACCGAAACGGAGACTCTCAGGGTCCTTTCTTCGGCTGCTAATGTCCACATTGGGAGTAGCAAGTTTGTCAATTGTTCACTCTGTCCATTCCTGATCAATGCCATCCGAGGCAAATAAAGTGGTCATTCCATGAAACGTCCAAAAGACACGGTACCGTTTCCTCTGCAGGCAAGGGGTACCGATATAACTCGATCGAGCAGCAAAGTGAACGTACCGAGCGAAAAAAGGGTAACTTATCATCGAACCTGATTCTAAACACCTAACCATAGGCAGGAGTCACGCCAGAGTTCGCTAAACCCCACGCGCCTCTCCACCTTCGCGTAGTAGTCATCGCGTGGCTATAGGTACACGTGTACATACATGCCAGTATTCTTGCAGTTGCCAAGCAAGAAGACAGAGACGGATAGACGTAGAGCCGGTGCAAGTGACTCGCGGACGCTTTTATACTGAATATCCGCTCGGGTGGGGATCCCGAGATGTGCGTGCACACATTGAAAGTTCATACGAGCGCGAGTGGGACCAACCGAGCCTAGGAACATTATAAACATGCTGCTCGTGTTCGCCTGGGATCGAAGTCCCGAGTGATGGGGATTCGAAGGGAAGCGAAAGGGGCAAGCTGTTCCGGCAATGTTCGATGAATAACTCATACCCGGTCACGAGAAATGTGGATGAGGGTCCGGCATAGTAATTTTGGGACATCCTCGGTACACTCATATTTGTTACGTGTTACAAGGTTATGAATCTTCGTTGGATACAATCCAAGTATTATTCGTCCATGGCAAGGGAGACTACCGGTCTAGAACCCCGAAAGAAGCTGAACTCTGAGAATTTTTTATGGGTAGCCAGTTGATGGAATGAAAATTCCGCCTGGTGGCGTTTATTCTACATGTCTTCAAGTATCTTTACTATTTTTTTCACAAGCTTTTGTAACAAAATGGTAGCGCAGGAGCTGGATGGATCAAACCACTTTTGGCTGATGGCATCCTGCGGACGGCAACATCACATCGCCAATTCTTCTCCGATGGGCTGGATATTTTTTTTGTACCTTATAACAACATTCAACACGAAGTACCTAGAGTATTTTCGATGTGTTGAAAACTTTTTCCGATAAAAATAATATGAATGGCGGTTTTTTTACCGAAAACTATTTTTTGCGACATGCATCATTTGATTAAAAATCGATATTTTTCGATGTCCCTGGATACTTCGAAGGCTAATTTTACCTAGAAGACATATTATTTTTAATTTTCACTCGTGAAAAATTGCAGACCTGCCGGCCGCTGGACACTGTCAGACAAAGGCAACTCGCTTCATCCAGCTGCGGCGCCGCGGTTTTGTTACGAGTTCTTGTAAATAAATTTGTAAAGACACTCGAAGATATGTATAACAAATGCCACCCAACGGAATGTTCATGCTATCAACTGCGTGTCCATAACATTTTTCGAAAGTCGCCTCTCTTTTGGGCTATAGTTTGCTAGTCTCCCTCAACGCATGGAACTAAGGATCATCCTGTAGGAATCCTGGTTTTGTGAAAGACTGACTCACATTCGGAGGAGCTCGTTATCTCGCGGACCTTCCGCTCCCGCATCCTGGCTCTTTGTTACGTTCATAGTTAATAGAACCTTTTTCCCCCTTTAGGATTTTTTTTCCATATCTCACGATCGTTCACTCGGTCGTCACAGGCCGTCGGCCGAGTCTGACGGACACACACACACGCACACAATTTGCCAGGAACGTCGACGCTGAAAGAACCCCATCATTCTCGCCAAACTAAGCCGGCACGACTCTCCCCGTGTCTCCGCTACTTCCTGTGTTTCGAAGTCGCGCGTCGGAAAACATACTCGCACACATACACACACACACACACACACACACACGAGCACCCAGAGCTCGCCCAACCACCACACATTCACCTGCGATACCGCGCCACCTGCCTCGTGCATTACCTATAACTATGCGAACACTTCCAACGAGCGCACGCACGCACGCACACCACGGTGATAGGAAATAAGAAAGAGAGAAGACAAGGAAAGAAGGAGAAGGAAGGGATGACTCGAGGAGGCAGTAGAAGAGAGATGTCCTACGGGGGTCTTAACCTTCTTCTTCGTCCCAACGACAGCAGCGACAAGACTGCATATTCATTCAAAGCACTAGTACAGTTTCAGCTTGGCGAGATAGCGCAGCCTTCGCCACAGCACCTACAGTCCAAACTCCCGAGTCGAACGATTCATGCGCGAGGCACCCCTCCCACTCGCGAAACGAGAGGCGGAGCCACGCCTGCGCACTCGCCTCACGCGCAGCCGGCCTTGAAGCGTTCGCCCCTGCAATAGGTCGAGCGCTACCCCCACCATGCGCCGCGCGAGTAACTCCCGCGTGGTGGGGACACTATCGGATTCAAACTTTCCTGAATCAACATTCGGGGGTCTTTGACACCCAACGAAGCCTGATAGTTGGTTCTTCGAGGGACTTGGACGATTAGAATGGGCTGTGAGCAGGATTAAGAAGGGTCTGCCATTTCACGGATGAATGTTAAACGTCATTCATTTTTTTCCTGGACGTGGATACGTATTCCAGCCTTGTCAGTGAATACTGCAACATGAACGATGTTCATTGACTACGAACGATTCGTTGGGAGGTTCACGTTTACAGGTTTATTGGGCTGTCTTGATGAATACTGCTCGTGCGTAGTAATTATAGTCCTTCCTCTCTATTCCACAGTACGTATCGTTGCATCGTTGGAGTGCAATGGAAATTGATATTTTTTCAATTGCTTCTGTTTCTTTCGGCAGGTTTGGACTAACGAAATTCCGGAAGCTTTTTCTAGAGACTTATCGAGAGACGTGCAATATAAATCTGCCGAAAGACATTTTTAATGATAATAAAAATAAGAAAGTGTGAAAATAAAAAGAGAACTTTCTTTGCGATCCGACTATGCAAACTTCAACACTAGAATTAGAGGGATTCGGTTACTTAGGGGGTAAGGCCACAGGAGAATTTTCAAAAAATCTATTTTTTTCGCGCTAAAACGGTGCTTTATCATCATAAGAATAAGTTACTATTCGATTTATAACAAGAAAAAAACATTTCACCGACTTTGAGCGTATAACGTAAGCCTATCTCTGGCACGGCCATAGAGTACCTAAAACTTTAAACGCGTTTTTCTCGAATCAGCTTTTTCCAGTTGGGGTGACAAATAACTTCAACAATTTTCACTCGATTTACTTCAAATTTTAAAGTTATGTTAATAATTGCGTTTCGCAGAGAAGTACGTACGGAATTTCTGATTAATCGAAAACTTTTCATTTTATGCGCAATTTTTTACGAATTTTTTCACTGAAAATTCATTCAAATACCTGCAACTCAATTCAAATACCTGCAACTCAATTCAAATACCTACAACTTTTGAATAGAACAATATTTTTTAAATTCCGTAGGAACTTCTCTCGGTATTCTAATGTAGGTTGACGAGAATTTTTGTTTTCTGTTCTAGGTAAAAAATTGTGAATGCTAAATGTCACGCCGCGGAGCGCCTAAAAAAAAGATAAAAGAAAATATTAGTAGAAAAAAAAATAAAAATATCAGAAAGCTTGATATTCATACTAAATAGATGTGTAATTAATTTTATGAGTGAATTACTTTTTCATCGGAAAATAAAATTGTCAAATTCATACATGATTTGATATCCGTTACTGTGGCCTAACCCCTTAAGAATTTCTTTTTATTTCCCTCGCCCAAATTTGCGGGCACAAACCCCTTAGTTATTTTTTTTAGACAATCAGTCAGAGATCTACGATATAAATAAGTGACAAAGGATTCTTTATAATAATAAAAAGAGGGCAACCAGAGATTAAAGAAGAACTTTCATTGCATTCCAACTATACAAACTTCAACACCATTCGGGGCGATGATGTCGCGTTTTCTAAAGGTTCCTCGAGGTCAGCAAGACAATCTAAAAACAAAAGGCTGACATTTAAATACTTTTCTAAAATGCCCTAATTAATTTGGCCCCTTGAAGAAGAAAAAAAAAACCCTCGCTTTAAGGGGAAAACCTCTGATCTGGCAACACTGCTCTGTGACGGCTGCAGTTCGTGCCACGGATTCCCCCAAGACACAGATAACTATGTTTGTTTTCTACGAATGGCTGGCCATGGCAACCGATTAAAAAGGGGGATCGGGGAGTAAAGTTTCAACGACTTGGACTGTATGGCACAACAGCGAGGTACTTCGTACGCCGCGCCAGCTCCTGCTCGTTACAACACCTATCTACGTTTATGTACGCGTACATATATACATATATACGTATGTATACATGAGCAAACGAGCGTAGTATAGTAGGTAGGTGAAGCTAACGCGCTATGGTGCACGCCACGCGCCCGTTTACCCGGCTTAGTATCTCTCCGTTTCTCTACCAAGACTCTCCACACTTTGTCGCCCGTCTTTCCCGTGATATCGAAACTATTCGGGATCGCCTCGATATTTTTTTACCCCGAAAATCACGCAACGAGCACACGGTACCGGCGAAGATAGGACTTGCTGAACTTTCGCAAAGCGCGCGAACGCGAGCAGCGGCGACAAAAAATTGACCGCACGCTTGTTTACGGACCGAATTCTCTCGCGGTTGCTTCCGGTCTGAAAATAACTTTGAAAGGTCGCCGAAGCGTTCAAACTCACGCGGATCGATACGGTTGGAAAAGATCAACGGTACTCAGGATCAAATCTCAGCGCAGAAGTCAATCGAGACGGAGTTGTTGCCATTTCTTTTTTTCATCACTCGTTATCGTAGCGTTGCGATAATTCGAGATAAAATAAAATCTAGTGCGGTTTATTCGGACTAGATCGAAGTGCGCGGCGATTTGGAAGACTCGTTATTATTGTTGTTGTTTTTTGGTTGACTTTGGTCGAATTTTGATCGGTGATTTTCGCGGTTCCGGCTCGATAGCAGCTCAGTGCCAATGTGCGAACCAACTACGTATCCCAAAACGGATTCCCCGATCTACTATGACATCGGAACGGCGCAACCGGTGAGTATCGCTTGATCATTATTTTTTGAGCTCCTGCCGCTCATCTTGCGCTGGGCCACTTGTCGTACAAGTCACTTCTGCGGAAACAAACAAAATGCATGGCAAAGTGATCATGAAGATTTATGAGAAAACGTTTCGGAACTAAAAATCACAATGCAATATAAAATACACTAGGGGGGAGCATCACTTAAGGGGTCTTCTTACTTTAGACTCTAAAAAACGGCTACTTTCATGATTTTTTTTATAGGCTTATATTATAGACATTGGTATAAAAGCTGTGACACTTAATAAATACACTTGTGAAATACATTTAAAAAAAAGTTATTTATTTAAGTGACTATAGACGAAAATGTCCTAAAAAAATTGTAGGTCTGCGCTGTTGATGAAATCTCGGAGATGGATCATCCGAAACAAATAAAATCAAACGGTTTTAGATTCAGTATGTTAATGGCTATAGCGCATATCATACGATTTTTGATATACGCAAAAATAACAAAATGGCGAACATTTTTCGCAAAAATAACAAAAAAACGTGTTTTTTCACCGTTTTTGGCAAAACAAAAATAGTAAATATCAAAATTTAAAAAAATATTTAATATGCGCTATAGCTATAGTTGTAAAGAATATGTGGTTAAAATTTCATAAGGATTGGTTCAGTGGTTTCGAATATTTGATCAACAAACCGTTGAACAACGATATTTCGAAAAAAACGCGTTTAAAGTTTGTTTGGGTTACATAAACACATAACATTTTTTTAAATGTATTTCGAAAGTGCATTTATTAAGTGTAACAACTTTTATATCAATATCTATAATATGAACCTATAACAAAAATTAATGAAAAAACCCTGACAAATTAGGTATCTTTCGGAATTTTTTGTATGGTTTCTATAATAGATATTGATGGAAATCTTGGTTCCTATAAATGGTTCCTATATGGTTCCTATAAAAGATATTGATGGGCTTGATAAAATAACTCTTGAAATATATGAATTCGATCTTTATTAATTTTCTACACAACATTTTTGAAGTGGTCTTTTTTCGAAATCCATCAACAAAAAAAAATCGATTTTTTGAAGTTGATAAAGTGGGATGATCCCTTAAGTGTCCGCCTCCGATTTTGTTGGAACTCATATATGTGATGAAACATTAAAAACGATCAGACGCGTATTTTCTTTTATCGGCGGAAAAACGGTATTAAGGGGGAAATGCCCCCTTCAATAGAAGTCGTGCTTTCTATTGAAAGTTCGTCATCCCTTAGTTCAATTCTTTGCCTGCTTTCTATAGAAAGCGTCATCCCTTAGTTCAATTCTTTTTCAATGCTCCTATAGAGGATTTTTCATCGCTTTACATTAAAAGAATTTTGGTTTTTGTTTCATTCAGATCGGCGGGCTGCTTGTGGGTGACACTCTGCAAAATCACCCTTTGACACGTCTTTCTCTGAGGGGTGGTTTGTTTCCTTAAAACTATTCTTACGTCGATAAAAAGAATACGTGTCTAATAGTTTTCAATGCGTTATTACATATATGAGTTTCAACCAAATCGAAGGCGGACACCCGAGTGATGTTCCTTGTAAATAATGTGCGGTGTAATAAAAATGAATTTAAAAAATGTGGAATGTAGCGAAAATAATTTCACGAACGGTAAACAATAATTGAATGGTGTGCAATATAATAAAAATTCAATAAATATTCGGTCACTGTGTATTTTATATTGCATTACAATACAATATAAATTGCACTAAACGAATAAGTAAAAACTAAATTAAATACACTAAACAATATGTGGTATAATGAAAATGAATTTTAAAAATGACAATATAGCATAACAAATTTAAAAACTGTAAACTATAGTTGAACGTTATGTAATATAATAAAAATCAAATATATATTCGGTCATTTGCGTTATAGTAAAAATAAATTTGAAAAGTACATAAAATAATACGCAATATAGTGCAAACAAATTGAAAAAAAGGCAATGAAAGTTGTACGAAATGCAACATAGTAAAAACATTTTTTTGTTAAATGATACGCGATATAATCGAGATAAATTTTAACAAAAGTTAAATAGGTAATACACTATATAATTTAAACAAATTTAAAAAAGCCAACAAAAATTGTACGATATGCAATATAGTAAAAATATTCCTTCTATTAAATTATACGCGATATATTGAAGATACATTTTTTAAAGTTAAACTAACAATGTATGATTTGCAATAAATGACATTTTTTTATTGAAATAAATTTTCAAAAGGTGAATTAAAATTGAATGATATGCAATTTAAAATATACTTTTTTTATTGAATCTTATGCGATGTAATAAAGATCAATTTTAAAAGGGTAAATTACAATTCAATGATGCGCAATATAAACAGCACGCATTGACAGTAAAGAATTTTTAAATACACATTTACGCCACGTCACACGAATTTCTAATTAAGGTATTCTATTTTCCACATCGCTTCTGTTTGTCCATTGGAGGCCCACTTTCTCGATAACCCGCGCGGACTAATTATAGTATTTTTGGGACATCGGTTCCACCCTGGTCGTTAAAAGGGCAGACCTGAAACTACAAAAGCGAAGTCTCAGAGCGAGGGGGGTCTAAGGATCAAGAAATTTGAACTCCAGCGTGAGAGGCATTAGTCACTCGCTCTTTATCGGTCCTTTACAAATTTGAGTTTACGCGTAAGAATGAAATATCTCACAACGTCGAATGACTCTTTTGAACTCTTAAAATATTCAGGTGCAGAGGTCACTGGTTTCTTTTTTGTAATGGCGAAGCGAACGCGATCGTGACGATAAACCGACGAGACCTTTGTATAAATAAATATTGAATAGGGGAACTTTCGATGCTTTTTTCTTCGTTTTTGTGCGTCGTATCGATTGAACGACGAGATTTTTTGTCGTTTGAGAAATAAAAAGGTAACCACTGGGCTCGAAAAAAAGCGATATCTGTAAAAAAAATATCGGTCTTTACTGTCCTATAAGTGAAGGAAATAATCGGCTTACTATTTTTGTAATCGGTATGATCGATTGTTATAATGTTCATTCTTAGTTTATAGATTACAGAGATAAATTAATTATTTTACTTGTAGTTGGTAGGAAAATAGAACTAATTCAAAATGATTCAACGAGTGTGCATAAGCTTGAGGCCCAAATACAGGTCGATCCAATATTTTATTCCGATGAGAATATTGGGACGACGAGGTCGGCATTTTACACACGATTAATGCGTAGTCTCGCTAAGTTTGAGTTTTTTTTTTAAATATTGATAAACAATGAAGTAATTATTATTTAAACAAAGAAAAATAAAAGAATGTGCTTTTCGTATAATAATAAAGCTCCCAAATGACCGGATCCTTTTTTTTTCAAATTTTTAATATAACGAAAATAAACAAGCTGTAGAACAATGTTCGATGTTCGATAAGAAAAACAGCTTTAACAATTTGTTATTAACGAATGGACAAACATATTTGTAAGAAATAATCGGGTCATACGGTAGAAAATGTTATAGACGAAACTGTCCGAATTTGAAGTAAATCACGCGAATAGATTTTGAGATACGACCTATACCGTTTGATTACATATAGTTTCGGGAAAAAAGCAATGGAAAAATGGGTGAATCGCAGCAGGCGTCCTAACCCTGTATAAAAAACGTCATAACTCGGTCGATTTTTGAAATTTTCACAAAATCTTTGTTGCGAATTAAAGATAAAACGATGTATAAAAAAATAGTTTATTTTTTATTTCCGGTTAAATAAAATATCAAAATCACAGAGTGGCGGTCAGGGACAGTGGGTGATCTGACGCTTCCCAAAAATCATCATAATTCGGTCAACTGAAATATTTCCAAAATGTTCGTTGCAGATTAAAGTTAAGACCCTAGGCTATAAAACTATTTAAAAATGACGTTGAAGGCTGCATCGTTGGAATGCAACGAAAATGCATTCTTTTTAAAGGGAGATATACACCTAGAAGCCGGAAAAGAGGTCATTTTTGTGAATTTTTTCAAGGAAAACTATTTGAAATTTCGTATTGGGGTTTTAATTATCTAAAAGTATAGACATTAAAAAATATGTTTAATTTTCTTTATTTAAAAATATCAAAAATATACAAGGATATTGTATGATCCTTGGAGCGTCGTAAAAAAAATCTGCGTATACGGTACCCACTGGCGTTTCTTAAAAAATCATCTGAAAAAAAAACCAAAAAGATTATTAAATTAGATACTATAATCTAGTACTTGTCATAGCCGATTTTGAAAATATCGATTTATGACAAAATGGCGGACGTTTGAAAATAAATAGTGATTTTTGGGCCAAAAATTAGTTATTATTTTGCCTATAAAACAAAAACTAAGCAACGGAAAAAAAATCCTATGACAAGTACTAGATAATGGTGTATAGAATAACCACAAAAAACCTCAAGGCAATCGGTTCATTGGTTTTCGAGAAATTTTGGGTACCGATTTGAAAAACGTGGTTTTGAGAAAAACGCGTTTGAAAATTTGGGAATGAATAAATAATGAAATTTGTCAGCTTACATGGAATCATCGATACCAGGCTCATAGTGTAGGTCTTCTACGGTCGACCGAATGTTCATAGCTTCTAAATCGATTTTTTCGACCATCTAGGTGTATATCTCCCCTTAACCCTTAACAGTCATCGGGGGTTGAATCAACCCCATCCGTTTTTCGACCTGCCAGAATTTTTTTATATTAAAAATTACACGACTTGAAAATAATCGGCATGGTCTTACACACAAGGGTTGAAAATGCATTGTAGTATTCTTTTTTTTTTCAATTTTTCAATTATTTATCACTCTCCAAAGTGAGTGGGGTTGATTACACCCCCAACGTCACAATCTGGAGCTGTGACTGACAATGTTTAATTACTCAAATTCGTTTGACCGATTAGGCAGTGAAAATTGCTCAAACGTTTGTACGCATTCTTATTAGAAATTCAGGATTTCAATTTGAAAAAAAAACGGCTTTGAAAAATTATAAAACTAAAGGAATGAGAAATTTAAAAAAATATTGTTGCGTTTCAACGATACAAACTTCAACGCCATATTTTGAAAATCGTCTTTTTCAAATTTTCAGCTTACGTAGCTCCCTTGAAAGCAGAAAAATCGTAATTTCAATCGACGTCGTAGAAAAAATGGAATAAAATACCACGCGGAGAAAGAAAAATGAACTTAACCTGCCCATTTTTGGCGATAAAATGTGAATTAAACGAGAACAAGGCAAAAAAACCGAAACGGTTGAAAAGTTCGTAAAAAGTATTGACATTCGGGCGTACAGGACGATTGGCTAATCGTTCATTCGCGCGCGCGTGCTTCGTCGGGCTAAAGATGGTATATAGATACTATATATGGCACGGGTGTGCACTTTCTCCTCGTCAGCGCGTTGCTAGGATGCGCGCGCCTCGCGACTCGAGAATTCCGCGTGCAGAATGCCAGAATAAAATGCCTGTGACCCGCCGCGGCGTGCACGACCGCCGAGGTAATCGAGCCTTTTGTGTATGTAAATTTTTGTTCTTTTTACCTTTTTTCCAGCTCGCATATACAAACTGCACATGGCTCTCTGACGTAATGGTCCAGCGCCTATTCGCGATCTTGACAAACCTCGATTGCGCAAGAGTGCATCTTTAAGGGAGGAGACACCTTTGGGCGAGGACAAAATTGCTGATTTTCATGATTTTTTTTCGAAAGAAAGATTTTTCAGCATTTTTCAGACTTGGCGTATTTTTTATTACTACTATTGGCTGTTAAATGGTATTTTTTTAATTCGTCTTAAAAAATGCCGAAGGTATTGCACGGTCTTCTAAACGGGTTGCGGTGGATGTTTTCAGACGGCGTGACACGTAGCGTCGGCGGGATTGATAAAAAAAAAACCAACAAAGATTTTTCGTTCTTTAACACTCCTACGCAGAATATGACCTAAGAAAAAGTAATAAATGTTGGATATTGATGAATTAGTACGCTTTCAAACAAAAAGATTGAATTTTCCGATAAAATGGCGGAATTTTGCAAGAAGAAATCATTTTTCATTTTTACAAACATTTAAGCTGTAAAAAAAATTGGGCTTCAGACAGTAAGGTTATGAAGATTTATACCAACTTTCATCAAAATCGGTCCACTAGTTTTTTAGTTATACGTCACGCCAGTTTGCAAAATGCATTTTAGAAAACCATGCCATACCTCCGCTATTTTTAAAGATTTATTTTAAAAAATATCATGTAACTGCGAAACGTAGTATCAAAATATACCCTAAGTCCCAAAAATGGTAAACAAAACTTTCCTTTAGAAAAAAACATCATGAAAAGTAGCAATTTTTTTCCTCGCCTAAAGCTATCGTTCAACATTCATCGGCGAAACGCTCGATCCCCCTTAATTCTACAGTTTTCGATTTCGCCCATTGCGAAAAAAAAATTGGAAGAGACGGTAATGTTTCTTATTCTCAACAAAATGATCAAAGATATATATATATATATATATATTCAATTTTTTTTCTTAAACTGACGAAACCCGTTCAAGTTTTTGGAGGTTTTCTTTCACTCCTTAACGTATTGCAAAAAATACACTATACATTTTTTTTTAAATACATTTAAATATGTTCCTTGTTAAAGGAAAAAATATGCAAAACAGAATATTATTTTGGAAAATTTGACCATTTTTTTTATCATAACGCAGAAAATTGAGAATATTTATTACTCGATTATTTACTGCAATGGATGAATTATACAAATTAAGAAAAATATTATGTATATATATACATATATAGATATATACACGTAATATTTTTCTTAATTTTAACATGTATACGTCTACATACTTTATCCATATATATATATACAGGGTGTCACAGAACTCAACGTTAAGCCGACACGGGGTGACATGATTGATTGTAACCAACATGAGAAAAATCAGAAAAAAAATCTATCCCATGCAGTTTGAAAATTATGGGCATTTAAGAAAAACCTAGAAATTTGGTCAAACTGTAACCATTTTTCGGTTATTGTGAAACAAACCCAAACAAACCCAAATAATCCCAAGTTTCCTAGAATTAAGACTATTTGTTAAACTATGAATTTAAAATTTTCAAAATTTGTCTACTTTGAGAGGCCCTGCTTTATTTTTTTTGCTTTATTTTTTTTCTGATTTATTTTTTTCTGATTTTTCTCATGATGGTTACAATCAATCCTGTCACCCCGTGTCGGCTTAACGTTGAGTTCTGGGACACCCTGTATATATATATATATATATATATATATTTATATTATATATGGATTAAGTATATAGACGTATACATATTATACAACTAATTCAAAACGAATTCATCATCCAACACGTAATTTTCAGATGGGGTTGACGTTTGCATGCGGATGTGACGAAAATTTATTACTTTCATTATTAACCAAAGTCATATTTTGCAGGTTTACGTTGTAGAACGCTAAATAAGAATCATAAAAACGGTTTGCGGGAATTTCGCACCTTAAATCTGCGGAAGGAAATTTGAAAAAGAAAAAAAATCGTTTTCGCTGCATTCCAACGATGCAAACTTCAACGTCACCCTTTCAAATGCAGCGTCATATACCTATACGAACTCTTTCTCCATTCTATTCCCCGTTCTTCCCGTGAATATTTTTTGTTCTCAATGAAATGAAAAAAAGTAATACATTCAATCTCTTTTTCTCTGACTGGTGACATTTATTTTAATGTTTGCAGCATTTTCGAGCATTTCCTTATTCAATTAAAAAATGACAAATACGGAAGGGACAATATCTATATATATTTTTAGATAAATAAAAGAAAAATTCCATCCATGAACACTATATTTTTTTATTTTTGGGTTTTTTTTTTAATGGAGCACAAAAAAATCGAGAACAACAATTTGACTCGATTACTTATTACAATGAAATAATAATAAACATAAAAAATAATAATATATGTATACATATTGGTCATTCGGAAAGTGATTTTCAAATGCATCGTCGAATATACGAACTCTCTGCCCATTCTATTTTCCACTCATTCCGATCGAGCGCACAAACATTGACGGACGAATTTTATAATGTATTCAGTAGTCGAAGAATCGAAGGTGTTGTGTCGAGTAAAAGCTATTCGATGCCTCTTTGGTCCCTTTCGTGGCAGCTGCCGGTTACTACATACAGCCACGAACAGCTGCAACTCCCTTTCCTCAGCGTTCCGAACACCTCTTTCACCGTCCACAAATGTATATAAAAGTATACATGTGTGGGCATCACTGTTGCTCGTCTGGCTGATGGCCCTTGCTCGATTCCTTCATATTTACACTATACATATGGGAGAACTTCGAGGACGGCCCAAATCCACTTTCCATAGATAAATGTACCATATTTACACGAACGTCATTTGGAGAAACGTCCTGCCCCGTAGCAAAAGACTCGGTAAAAAAAAGATTTAAGACTGCCTTTAAAATCACCAGATGTGCCTATAGCGAACTTTACATAGACATATAGCGGGTTGGATTTTTTTCCATATACATAAATGGAGAAAGAGAGAGAGAGAGAGGGAGAGAGATTGATTGATTGATTGTTTATTATATGCCTCAGGCAACTTGGTCCAAGTAAAGTAAATATAAATGAATAAAGTATATAAAACTATAAAAACACCACTTAAAGTCGTTAAAATAACAAAAATGACAAACAAAGTATACTAAGGTGACAAGCATCTTAGAAGAAACAATAAGATCGCAATAATAAATGGCGTGGCTTATCATTTACGCACTGAAAAAAAAAATTCATTCATCCATCCAAAATTCAGTTGGTTTAACAAAATGTATCTTTAAATACGTTCAACTTGATTTTCGGTTGGCATTAAACACGTTTTGTCAATCTAACCGATAGTTTTAGTGGTGAGAACTGTAGCTTATTTAGCATGTCTGAGCAACTGTTAAAACAACAAAGTTTCGAGACAACAAAATGCATTTTGCACATTCAACGATTTTTTTTTCTCAGTGCGTAGTAATATAATAAAAATAAAAGCAAAAATAAAATATATCAAAGCGGAGAATCGATACAGTCCAAATTAAAATATACAAAAGTAAAAATAACATAAGAACAAATAACGCAATGTAAAAACATAAGTAGAATAAAGTAAAATTAAATATTAAAAAATGAAAAATTCTGGAGCAATATAATATGAACAGTGCATATTACATGCACTATTCATGAGAGAGAGAGAGAGAGAGAGAGAGAGTAATATAATAAAAATAAAATATATCAAAGCGGAGAATCGATACAGGCCAAATTAAAATATACAAAAGTAAAAATAACATAAGAACAAATAACGCAATGTAAAAACATAAGTAGAATAAAGTAAAATTAAATATTAAAAAATGAAAAATTCTGAAGCAATATAATATGAACAGTGCATATTACATGCACTGTTCATGAGAGAGAAAGAGAGAGAGAGAGAGAGAGAGAGAGAGAGAGAGAGGGAGAGACTGCTGATGGATGTATATACAGGGTATCCCTTTTATCTCTGCCACTCGAAATAACTAGGAAATTATCGACGTCACAAAAAAATGTTCCAGACAAAAGTTGTACGGTGTGAAGGGGACCATCAAGTGCGACCAATTTTTTTTTTATTTCGGTGGAGATGCTGACGCACAGTGACGGTCACCTTCACTTTTTCAAACGAAATGGTACATTTTTTTTCAACCATCTTGCGGAGTACCTTAAGCCGAATTAAAAACATTAGCCGGTCAAAGTCGTTCAAGGTCATTCAAGGTCAGTATCGAACACCTATTAAAATGAAATACAAATCTAAATATCTCGGATCACTACCAAATATTTGGTAGTGATCCGAGATATTTATATTCGTATAATCAATACTGACCTTGAATGACCTTGAGCGACTTTGACCCCCTAATGTTTTTTATGCGGCTTGAGGTGCTCCACAAGATGGTTGAAAAAAATGTACCATTCCATTTAAAAAAGTGGAGGTGACCTTCACTGTGCGTCAGCGCCTCCACCGAAATAAAAAAAATTGGTCGCGTTTGATGGCCCCTTTCACACCGTACAACTTTGGTCTGAAACATTTTTTTGTGACGTCGATAATTACCGAGTTATTTCGGGTGGCAGAGATAAGAGAGACACCCTGTATATGTACACGTCTGATCACTGCATATATACAACGTGCAACGAGGTGCAGTATATTTGTACTCCGAGATGCACATGTTGTTCGAGTTTCGCCGTTCTTCACGCGCTCATCGCACCACAAATCCCTTTTCGTCGATGCGAACTCGACGTACCGTGGCTACTCGACTATTCCCCCATATCCTTCCCAAAAGGTACAAAGCACATTTCTCATTGTTAATGAGTTTTTTCTTCTCGTCGTTTAATTTTTTTATCTCTTCGTGTACGGAGAATACAGGGCGGAGAATCCCGATAATTTATTCGCAGTTTAGGAATTCTATTATCTTGTTGCAATTAGTAAGATGCTGAATTGCAATTGCCTAATCAAAATGCTAAATTTTAATTGCTTTGCTAAGAAGCTGAACTTTAATTATCTAATTTAAGTGCTGAATATCAATTGCGTCATTGAAATGCCAAATTTCAATTGCGTAATTGTAATGCTAAATTCGCAGTTGCGTAATTGAAATGCTAAATTTAAATTGCTGAATTTAAATTGCCTAATTGAAGTAATAAGTGAATCGCGAATGAATTGACTGTGAGTATTGCTTCGCATGTGCAGTTTTAAGATTCGACGAATTGACGATTGTTTACTTGATTATTAACGGAATAATTGTTTATTTTTTTAATATATATTTTTCTAATGAATAAAATGACAATAACAATTTTGATTTGACACAATCATGTTTTCTTTTTTGCGTAGCGGTGCGGGTCGCATTATTTTTTTCCTTTTAAAAATAATAGAAATTGCAATACGACGATGATTAATATTGAGCATGGACGACGATAAATCCCCGACGAAACTACCTCCTGAAGAATTACAAGATGAACTCGCGGCGCTATCCTTTCACTTTGCGCGTCTTACAGCGACACCAGGCACCTTGCAAACTCTTGAACAGCGTAGTCAGCGGGATTCGTAACTAGTGCCCGAGCAATGCATTTTGACGATGAACTCCATAGGGAAAGTAAAATAATTACAAATGCCACGCAATTCTTATTTTCTTGCTAACTAAA
Source organism: Ophion obscuratus (assembly GCA_964007375.1). Taxonomy (NCBI): domain Eukaryota; kingdom Metazoa; phylum Arthropoda; class Insecta; order Hymenoptera; family Ichneumonidae; genus Ophion; species Ophion obscuratus. The sequence goes on from OZ023314.1 coordinate 28,234,757, forward strand.
TTTTTTTATTGCTCTTTTTGTCTACCGGAACGGTGAAAATCGAACATATCGAATATTGAATATAAAAAATTTGAAGAACAGCAATTCCTTAATTGAATTCATCTCGTAGTATTTCAAAAATATTCGCAAAGCAAGTAATTTTTGTCAGCTTTAATACGTTTATTAATTTATAAATTTATGAATAAATTTATTAATCAAAAGAACTTAATGAAAAACATCAATAAAAACGACCCTGTGAAAACAAAAATAAAAACAACTTTCAAAAAATTGATAAAATTCTTTTGATCAAGGGATAATACCGCTCTAGCGGCAGAAAATAAGGCCTAACTATCACAATTTATTTTTGAAGTATGAAAAAAGGAATAGGATTTCTTTTGAGAGGGTTTATTTAACACATATTAAAGTATTAAAAAAAATTATTATCATTTTCATACAAAATGGCGACGACAGAGCCCGTCTTGAAAAACGTGTTTTTTACAAATAGCTTCACGGGAGGACGGTTTTCTCGTAAAGTATAAGACCTGGCACAAAAACAAAACAAAATTATAACCTGTATATTATTAGCTATGGGACTACCTAGGGATTTTTTAAATCAAATTTTGAAAAAATGGCACAATTGGAAAAAAATAAATCTATTTTTTGCCGAAAAAATAAGCAGTAAATTGTTTATAAAAAAAAGTTTACATTTAATCAAAAAACGACTACGCGCTCCCATAGAGAATGTAATTGTGAAGCTACTATCAAAATTCCAAATCTATCCATGCAAAGGTGTTCGAGTAATCCGTCCTCCCAGATTGAAAAAAGTGGTTTCGAGAAAAACGCGTTTAAAATTGTACCAAGCGCCTGAAAGACGTCCGAGGCGCTGCGGAAAAATCGATAATTGAACCTTTTAAAAAAAATTCGCTACAGGACCAATTGCATATTGTTTTTATGACCCCAAAGTATTTTTTAGCCAAAAAAACCATTTTTCCAAAATTCTAGAGTGGTGTTACCCCTTAATGTTTTTATAAGGTTGTTTTTATTCGTGTTTTCAAAGAGTTGTTTTTATTCATGTTTTTAACAAAGATGTTTTTATCGATTTTTGTGTGTCCTGCTCATCCCACGGACGTGATATTTAATTAATTTTGTTTTGTAAAAAGTGGGCATAACGTGGAAATACGTAAAAGTGGAGAAAGACGTTCGAAGACACAAACTCCCATTTGGAAAAATAGAATTGATCCTGAAATTACTTTGAGGCTTTCGTTAAAAAAAAAAAAAAAATTTTAAAACTGAGGTGACCGAAACATAGACGTCAACAACCCTTTCAAGTATTGTTTGTGATTTTTTTTTCACTAAAATCAACATTCAGGGTGCTAGAAAGGTCGATGTCAAGCTTTAAGGGGGCGATAGGTAAAATTACTTTGACGCTTTCATTTTTAAAAAACATTTTAATTGAGGTAACCGAAACATAGACGTCAACAAACCTGTCAAGTTTTGTTTGTGATTTTTTTTCATCAAAATGAACATTCAGGGCGCTAGGAAGATGACGATTCAAAGCCTTAAGGGGGAAATAGGTCACCTCGTTCGGAACATATCTAACCTAGGTTACCTTAGCCCAAAGTCCAAGGATTTCGAGTTATCATGGTAAGTATGATTTTTCGAAAATTTCCCAAAATTAGGTGCTCATTCGTTTACTTCTAATGTTAATGCTATTTTGTTTAAATAGCATTAACATAAGAGGTATTTTGATTTTTTAACAAGTTTTCAATTATTCAACACGTCCCATTTAGTTAGTTGTGTGGATACAGATGATTGTATTGGTGTTTGTCGATTGAATACACATTAAGCTAAAGACGCAAATAAGTTTTTATATACCAATTATTGTCTTTCTGAACATCATGAACGAGTTAGTACGTAATTTTTGGAAAATTTTCAAAAATCATACTTACCATGATAAATTGAAATCCTTAGACTTCGGACTAAGGTAACTTAGGTTGGATATGTTCCTAACGAGGTGACCTATCACCCCCTTAAAGCTTTGCATCGACCTCCCTAACACCTTGTATATGTGAGTTTTCGAGTGTCCAATTTCTAGTGTCTCACTCGTTACACGTAAAAGAGGACGAAACTATTGAAAAAATTGTCAGCAGAAGTTTTCATCGTGTACAATTTAAGGCCTTAGGCTACAGTAACGGGTATAAAAACATTTGCGAATTCAACCATTTTTTTCTTATGAAAAAGTGATTCACTCATTAAATTAATTACACATCTATTTAGTATGAATATAAAGCTGTTAGAATGTTTTTTTTCGATGTACAAAATGGCCGACTACTAATATTTTCTTTTGTTATCGTTTTTTAGGCGCTCCGCGGCGTGACATTTAGCATCCACAATTTTTACCTAGAACAAAAAACAAAAATTCCCGTCTATCTACATTAGAAAACCTAGAGAAATACGTACGAAATTTAAAAAATATTGTCATATTCAAAAGTTGTAGGTATTCGAAATTAAGAAATGAATTTTCATTGAAAAATTTCGTTATAACAGCTCGTAAACTGCTCACAAAATGAAAAGGTTTCGATTAATCAGAAATTCCGTACGTACTTCTCTGCAAAATGCAATTAGGAACATAACTTTTAAATTTGAAGTAAATCGAGTGAAAATTGTTGAAGTTATTAGTCCCGCCAATTTGAAAAAAGCTCTTTCGAGAAATTTCGAGTAGTCGGCCATTTTGTACATCGAAAAAAATATTCTAACATCTTGGTATTCATGCTGAATAGATGTGTAATTAATTTTATCAGTTAATCACTTTTTCATACGAAAAATAAATTGTTAAATTCGCACATGATTTTATACCCATTACTGTGGCCTAAATCCTTACAAAAAAACAGCTCTGGGAGTTACGGTCGTTTTTTTTTCGTTGAGATTTTTCGAGGTTTTCCGCTGCCAGTGATTTTTCGAAATCGGCACGAAATATCACTGCGTACATATTTTCGTAGCCGGACTCGAGTGTTTCGAGGTATAACCAAAGTGGAGGAGCGAGGATCCCGACGAGGAGCAGATGTGCGCGCGTGGCACAGGAAGTTTAGTTTTACACGAGAGGAGCAGCTGACCGAGATCCTTGAAAGAAATTCCACGTGTTTTTTTTTTTTCGAGACGAAGAAGAACAAGCTTGTGTGAGGGATGGTCGTGCGTTAGTGGTCCAAGGGGGATGAAGGTTCCTCAACCACCGAGCCTGAATCTCTCCTCCGTCCATTTCTTGACAAAGACGTACACGTGGCATCTCGCCCCCCCCCCCCCTTCCGCTTCTCCGTTTTCTTTCCCTCTTTATGCGATCGAAGATCGTTCTGGAACTTGCACCATGATCTTCCCCGAGAGAGCTGATCGGAATTTCGATTTGGGATGCGATCGGTTTGGCGAGACTTCGTTTCGACGAAATAAGAATCGAAGATACAGTAAAGGCAACTACGGTTTATCGGCAAAGCACTCGTGATCAACAATATACCGGGTGGGTCTCCAGATGTGAGACACTAAAAAACTCAACAAAAAAAAAACAATTCCGAGACGACTTTCGCTGAAATTTTTCGAGATCTATATTGTAACGAATTTACTTTTTCATCCGCATAGTTTATTCACAATTTCGTATTTGGATTATGAGGCCTTATGAGGTCACCTTACATTTAATTCGTTCACATATTATTTTGTACCAATTCAGTAAATTATTTCGCACCAATTTTTTTTCATATCACATTCAACAGGTTTTTTCGTCTATTTGAACACGACACTTATACAATACAACGAACTACGTCACGCTTATATTCATTTCGTTCGAATATTTTTTTGTATCGATACAGTAAATTATTTCGCGCCAATTTATTTCATATCACATTTTTCGTCTATTTGAACACGGGAATATTTTGCTCGGCTTGGTTTTTTTCACGAGGTGTCAAAATTGTTTCAGGGTCAACCGATTTAAAAAAATGGGAACTCTTATTTTTTAACCTCTCTACTATTGCTTTTTCCGCAGAAAGTACCTATCAAGATTTTGGGATGATCATGGCGTACCAGAAATTAATTTAAAAAAAACAGGGATATGCTCGGGGCGAGTAATGAACGTGGTATTCCCGGAAGTAAATTAAATTTTTTTATTAAATAAGATAGTGAAAACGTTTCTCGTTTACTGCATAACTTTTTTTATACGATGCCTGAACGATTCGTGGATTCTTTGCTACGATTTTTTTTTTCGCGAGTCCAATTTTTAGTGACACAACCATATTATGATTACTGCGTCAATAAACTATAATCAGGTTTATTATATGATCGTTTTTCTTCGACCTTGGGTTGCATATACCATGAACTTTAATCTGAGTATTTATATATATATCTATATATGTATCTTAACTACTAGTTTTCCGTTCGTGAGCATACAGGGTGGACCTTTCCAAACAGACCGCTTTTTTTCTTTAAATGTTGTGCGAAGAAAATTGGCCGCGATATTCACGAGTAAAGTCCAACGATGAGTAAAGAATCGCACAGTAGTTTCGGCGTCCAAGCGAGCGTGGGCGCGGATTCAAATTCACATTCCGGCAAGTGGATTTAAACTTACAATTTTGAGATTTGAAATTTGAGTTTTGATCGTCACTCGGTCGTTCAAATAAGGTATTAAATAATAACTAAAAATATTGAACAATGTTATCCATTGTTTTCTCGAAAGATCTTTTGATCTTTAGATCTTTCGAGTAAACAATGAACAATATTGTTTAACTTTTATTTATTTATTACTTTATTTGAGCGACCGGATAAGTTTCACAATTCATATTTGAACATTCGAAATTGAAAGTTTGAACTTTCAATTTCAATTTCAATTTAACAAAAATCAATGGATTTGAATTCACTTGCGCGAACGTGGATTCGAGCCCGCGCCTACAATAGTTTCGGCTTGGACGCTGAAACTATTGTGCCATGGTTTACTTACCGTTGAACTTTACTCGTGAATATCTCGGCCAATTTTTGTCGCACAACATTTTAAAAAAAGCGGTCTGTTTGGAAAGGTCCACCCTGTATGCTCACGAACGGAAAACTAGTAGTTCAGATACACCCTGTGTATATATATATATATATATATATATATATATATATATATACAGGGTGTATCTGAACTACTAGTTTTCCGTAAATGAGCATATAGGGTGTCTTTTTCCAAGCAAAACGCTTTTTTTAACGTCGTTTTTTTAAAAATGTATATGTATGTATAAAAATGTATTTCTTAAAATGTGTGTGTGTGTGTGTGTGTGTATATATATATACACAGGGTGTCCCTCTTATCTCTGCCATCCGAAATAACTCGGTAATCATTGACGTCACAAAAAATGTTCCAGACAAAAGTTGCACGGTGCGAAGGGGGCTATCAAATGCGACCAATTTTTTTTCATTTGGGTGGAGGCGCTGACGCACAGTGAAGGTGACCTCCACTTTTTAAAATGGAACGGTACATTTTTTTCAACCGTCTTGTGGAATACCTCAAGCCGCATGAAAAACATTAGGGGGTCAAAGTCGTTCAAGGTCAATATCGATGATACAAATCTAAATATCTCGGATCACTACCAAATATTTGGTAGTGATCCGAGATATTTAGATTTGTATTTCATTTTAATAGGTGACCTTGAATGACCTCGAATGACTTCCACCCCTAAATGTTTTTTATGCGGCTTGAGGTACTCCACAAGATGGTTAAAAAAATGTACTATTCCGTTTAAAAATTGGAGGTGACCACTGTGCTTCAACGCCTCCACCGAAATAAAAAAAAAATTGGTCGCATTTGATGACCCCCTTCACACCGTACAACTTCTGTCTGGAACATTTTTTTGTGACGTCGATAATTACCGAGTTATTTCGGGTGGCAGAGATAAGAGGGACACCTTACATATATATATATATATATATATATATATATATATATATATATATATATATATATATATATATATATATATATATATACACACACACTATACTTACATTGGAACGCAATGAAAGTTAATTTTCTACCCATCACCCATTTTTTTTCACCGTTCCGGGCTACGTTAATCACCCAAACTCTATTGGCGATCCAGAAAAGAAAAAACTACGATTCAAGCCTACAACATCATATAGATATGTGTGTGTGTGTATATATATATATATATATATATATATGGGGTATTTCAGCTCAACTTAGGCAACTATTTCCCTCACAATCGTTGATTATATATTCCCATAGTGGAGAACCCCACTCCTGGGGTAAAAAAGAACCCGCTTAAAAAAAATTCGCCTGCCCCTTGGCCTTCTGCGGCTGCAAAAAATGGAAAAATCTACTCGGGTCGTTTTTTTTATTCTGATAAAATTTAGATACGTTTTATACCAGTTTTGTGCATTTTTTCACAAAAGCTCAACTTGTGCTTCCGATATTGACTATTTTTTTGTGTAGTTTCGTTTTTGGGGATGATTATTTGATAGTTCGCAAGTCAGAAAAGTCCTTTTTCCGTTTTGCTAGTAAAAAAAACTTCAAAAATGTAGTTTCAAATGAAATTCAATTCGAGTGGAATGTATTCCATTCTGAATTCTTCATTAATCGCCCCAAATTCAATATTTGCTATGTTATGGTATCTAGCCCCCCTTTTTTCCAATTGTCCAATTTTTTTCCACCGATCCAGACTACGAAAATCGTTCAAACCTCATTGGAGATCCACAGCCGCAAGCTGCAGAACAGGATTTTAAATAACCCCACGAAAAAAAAGATTTAAAAAAGGTTCGCCCTGTAACGATTCAAGGCTGCATATCACAAAACTCGTCCATAGCACCAATTTTTTTTCTCCCACTCTAATGAGAGCCGACCGAATGGTCGCTGACTAATTCCACCCTGGCTACATTTGATCGAATCTTATCTGAGGCAAGGCCCGGTCCTGCGTGTTGTGCAGGGGCACGAAAAAGGGCACGAAAGACCGAGGCAGCGCAATGAGTGATTCATGGCCGGCGTAACGAAAGCAATGGACGAAAAAAAAAGTAGATACGATAACAGTGACGAAGGTGGCAATGTAGCAGGACTTTGGAGGTCTCGGGGATTGGAGGGCTGGCAGAGGGAGGAAAAGTACCGGAGAAGTGTTCGTCAAGATTGCGGAGGAGCAAACGAGGGAGGAGGTTTGCAGCTGTCACAGCAGCTGCGAACCATCCGAATATTATTCCTCGGCCACGTCGTGTATCCGCCTGCTCCTCCCGTGTACTCGTTCGCTTTCCCGCGTCTGTATACCCCGACGATCCTCCCCCTGCTACGTGTCCCTCCAGGTGCTCTCCTCTCGCGTCCAGGACGACGAATCATCTCGCCTGGGCTTCGAGCGACCGGGGGAAAAAAATCCTTCTTTGTTCGATTCACCAAACGCGATCGGGACGGCCGAGAATCGAAACTGTTCCGATCCGCCATGTGCAACGAACCCTCCTGTGTGGACCTTGCCTCTTCGCAGCGACCACATGCTCGTTCCCGAGCTTTTTATATTTTCATCGAAGAGAAGGACAAAGCGTTCGTGGAAAATTCTCCGAAAACAATTGCTCGAATGACTATTTCTTCAATGCAATTTCCCGAAAACAATCTCCCCAAAGGATTATTTCACGAATGAACAATTTCCCGAACAGTTTTTTCATCGAACGGACAATTTTACACAATTCGCCGATGAACAATTTCTCGAATACAATATCTCGAACGGACAGTTTCCCGAATAGACAATTTCCCGAATGGACAAATTTTTTGTTTGGGTTTGTTTGGGTTAAGGGGTTACCCCCACTTGCGATTTTGAAAAAATCGATTTTTTTTTATTGCATTTTTTCGAAGTATAAGTATCTGAGAATATGTCCTGAAAATTTCAAGTCGATCCGAACAAAATTGACTGAGATATGAGCGTTGAAAGAGAAGAATTCGTTGTGTAAACGACCGGAAATTGAAACTTTACACGCGTTTTTCTCAAAATGACATTTCTGAAGTCGGTGACCAAGATTACTCGAACACTAATGAACCGATCTTCTTGAAATGTTGCAGGCTTATTTAATACATAAAAATGTAGTCTTTAATCGTTCGATTTTTTTTTTCGAAAAAAAATGGCCGTTTTATAGCCAAAAAACGGCCGTTTTTTTTCGTTAAAATCGAACCATTAACTTTGACTGTCCGCCATTTTGTGAAAAATGAATATTTTTTAAAATCCTTCGATCAAAGACTAGTTTGTACTTATATTTGACTAAATCCATCCGCATTTTTTTTTCAGATGATCCACTTCGCCGCAATGTTGGTCACCGCAAACCGTGCATATAAAAACATTATTTCATTGACGGCCATTTGCCACTAAACAATGTAATATTTTTCAATAAAAAAATTACTTTAAGTTCTTCAAGATGTGTTCTTTAAGATGGTATATTGATCGATTAAAAAAGTTTTGTAGTTTTCTTTAAAAAAATTCATGAAAAAGGCCTTTTTTTGCGCTACAAGTGGGAGTAACGCCTTAAGTATAAATAGAAAAAATAAAAATGGTTAATACATTTTTTTTTTAATTTAAAAGAAAAAAGCAACAAAAAAAGAAAGAAGTCGCAATTTCCCGGACACTGTTTATTGAACGGACTACTTCTCGTACACAATTCGACGAATGAAAGATTTCTCGAATAGACAATTTCCCGAGTGGACACATTTTTTGTGTGTGTTTGTTCGGGGTTGTTTGGGTTAAATACAAATATAAAAAATTAAATTAAAAATTAAAAATTTTAAGTACATGGAAAACAAAAATTGCTATTATCCGAACACAGTTTATCGAACGAACAATTTCTCGTACACAATTTACAGAATGGACAATTTCTCGAATACGATATTCCGAATGGACAGTTTGCCGAATGGATACATTTTTTGTTTGGGTTGAGTATAAATATGAAAGAAAAATTTAATAACATTTTTTTTAATTTTAAGGAAAAAAGAAACAAAGTGCAAGCAGAAAAGTAGCAATTTCCCGGACAAATTTTATCGAACAGACAACATCTCGTCCACAATCAGCCGAATCAACAATTTCTCGAACACCATTTCTCGAATAGACACTTTCCCGAATGGACAATTTTTTGTTTGGGCTTGTTTGGGTTAAGTGTAAATATAAAAAATAAAAGTAAAGTTTTTTAACATTTTTAAGAAAAAGGAAACAAAAACGTAGGAATTTCCCGGACACAGTTTAACGGACGGACAATTTCTCGTACACAATTGGCCAAATGAACAATTTCTCGAATAAAATATTCCGAATGGACAGTTTCCCGAATGGACAATTTCCCGAATAGACAATTTCCCAAATGGACAAATTTTTTTGCTCGGGTTTGCTTGGGTTAAATATAAATATAAAAAATAAAAATAATTTTTTTATAATAAAATTCAAAAAAATGTGTAACGACAGAAGAAACAAAAAAGCGAGAAAAAAACGTAGTCAGAACCACGTCGTTGATTCTGGGTTATGCTAAGTGTGGGAACATATATTTATGACGCCTGCTAACGCCGAAATCAATAACAGGAAAATTAATGCAAGGAAAATTCGACCCGAGCAAATTGGTTTCCCGAAAAAAATCGTCGAAAATATTTGTTCGGGAAATGTTTCATTCAAGGACTTGTTCAGTCGCGAAATTGTCCATTCCCGAAATTGTTCACTCGGGAAATCGTCCATTCAGGATATTGTATTCAAGAAATTGTTCATTTTGGAAATAGTTTATTCGGTAAATTATTTTCGGCAAATTGTTCTGTCGGGAAATTGTATTTGAGAAATGGTTTATTCGGAAAATTGTCATTTGGGCAATTGGTTTTCGAGAAACTGCCCGCAACGCAGACGAGAGATTTGTTCGATCTGGTCGAGCCTTTGGAAAAATTAGCTAAACTATTTTTGGCCACCTACCATTGGAGTTTGGACTACCGGAGCATTCTCTATTACTGGTGCTATTTCGATACCAACAAGTTGCAAAATAGGAATAACTGTATTTCGATATTTTCCGATATTTATAGGAAACTTTCTTTAAGGGGGGAGATGCCTCTAGGCTAGGAAAAAATGGCTGATTTTCATTATTTCTTTTTCAAAACGAAATATTTCTCCACCATTTTTGTGACTGAGGATATGTTTCGTTACTACTTTTGGCTGTTACGTAGTATTTTTTTTTATTAATCTTTAAAACGGCCTTCTAAGCAGCTTCCGGCGGATGTTTACAGACGGCGTGACACGTATCGTCGACGGGATTAATATGAAAAAAGACCAACGAAGGTTTTTCTTTCATTAACACTCATACGCAGAATATGAACCAAGAAAAAGTGAGAAATGTTGAGAATCGACCCGAGCAATGTAATTTTTCAAATTAACTCAATGTGCGGAGACTCCCAAAGACCACGTGCTTTGCGTTACGTTTTTTTTTCTTCTCAAGTACACGAAGAATTATTCCACGAAAACTCGTTTGTTTAAAAATGCAAAGAAAAAGAGAAGAAAATGTGCTGACATCGAGCATTGATGTAAGCAGTTGTGGGAGAATCGAAGAAAAGAGACATTGGAAAAACGCACATGTTCCGTGCGTGCCTCGAAATAATTATTGGAACCCACGAGAGTCGCGGAGCCTGGGCTCCACGTGCTGAATTTATTTGAAACGCGTCGATGCGATGGCTGGATGCCAGGTGGTCAACATTCTTCACGCGTTTTGCGCGTCTCGTTTTTTTTACATTTTTAATTTTCTTATTATCAAAAAGTCTAAAATGGTCTTCATAAAATTAAATGCGTATATTCACTGATAATAATATTAATAATAACAACAGCAACACTTATAATAATAAGGTACTCTCACCAATTAATTTACCAATATATGCACTTATTTTGAATAAATGATACAGTGAACTAATTTTTTATGCAATTCATTTTCTCTACTTGATTTTTTATTTTTCATTATCAATTAGAAATATCTTTATTTTACATTGTCAAAAACACGCGTTACTTTGTATTGTATATTATTCTTTATCTACTTCGCGCCTCGCCGGCACGATAGCTTTGCGACGTATTTTTTTACGAGGTTCTCAACGACCCTACTGTTTCGATACAAAAGTAGCCGTATATCAATATTTTCGTAATGCACCTATTGTTTGAACAGCTGCCTTTGCAGGGCTCCCCTAATTTTTCTAGTCACACTGTAGTCTCGTATCACTCGCGCAATTATCTAAGAACTGATTGGAGAGCCGATTTTTTCAAGGGGGAAGAGATACCTTCAGGCGAGGAAAAAAATGGGTGATTTTCGTGATTTTTTTTTTAAAGGAAATATTTCTTCACCACTTTTGAGACTTAGGATATTTTTTGTGACTACTTTTGACTGTTAAATGGTATTTTTTATCAATCTTTAAAAATGGCGGAGGTATGGCACAGTCTTTGAAACGGGTTGCGGTTGATGTCAGACGGCGGGACACGTAGGTCGACGGGATTAAGCTGAAAAAAAAACCAACGACGATTTTTCTTTCACTAACGCTCATACGCAGAATATGAACTAAGAAAAAGTGAGAAATGTTGAAAATCGATGAAATGGTACACTTTGAAAAAAAGGGGGGGATTTTTCGAGAAAAATGTTTACATTGTGCGACAAAAAAATACTTTTTTTTAATTTTCACAAACATTTAGAATGTTTTATAACATTGTTATAAGACAGTATTGTTTTGTTGCAAAATGTAGACATTTTGCAACAAAACAATACTGTTTTTTTAATTTTCACAAACATTTAGATGTTTTAGACAATAAGGTTAAGAAAATTTATACCAAATTTCATCAGAATCGGTCAATTAGCTTTTTAGCTACACGTCACGTCAATTTTTGAAGATGCAGTTTAGAAGACCGCGCCGTACCTCCGCCTTTTTAAAAGATTAATAATAGAAAAAATACCATGTAACAGCCAAAAGTAGTAATAAAAACATATGCTAAGTCACAAAAACGGTGAAGAAATGTTTGCTTTAAAAAAAAATCATGAAAATCAGCAATTTTTTTTCCTTGCCTAAAGGTAGCTCCCCCCTTAAACTCAGCAGAATACGAGGTGCAAATGTGGCTCACGTGTATACCACTGTAGTTGGACGATTCGTGCTGCATTCAACGAGGATCGAGCCTATCACTGATGAATGTTAAATGAAAATTTCTTTGGACGCGGGCACGTCGAATGAAAGTTCAACTTCAAAGCTTTGCCAGGTCGTTTTCGAGAAAAAAATAATGAAAATCTAGACAATTGAGCATAGTTGCTCTTGAAAAATCGTGAATTTAGGGGCAGTTAACTGCCTGACTGTGAGTGACACGCAAAGGGGCAAAAAAAGTCGTGCCATTTTTGTGTCATGACACGTATAGGGGCATTTGAAAAACAACCTATTTCTACTGCATCGGTTCGATTGTAATTTGCTACATCATGGTTTTTGGGGTCGCTGAATTTGAATTTGACATCAGATTTCCAAAATTCAAAATGGCGGATCCAATATGGCGCACGCAAATTCGAAAAATGGTTTGATTTCGACGAAAGTGAGTGCCTCATAGTTTTCGGAGTCGCTGAATTCGAATTTGAAATCAGATTTCCAAAATTCAAAATGGCGGATCGAATATGGCGGCCGCAAATTCGAAAAATGGGTTTATTTCGACGAAAGTGAGTACCTCATGGTTTTCGCCGTCGCTGAATTCGAATTTGAAATCAGATTGTCAAAATTCAAAATGGCGGATCCAATATGGTGGTCGCAAATTCGAAAAGTAGTTGGATTTTGACAAAAAATTGTATCTCTAGATGTTTATGGTCGCGAATTTCGAATTTGGATCCTGACTCCAAGTATGTGAAGCTCGGATACAATATAATGAATAAAAATTTGGCAAATCATGTATGACAAACTATTCATAATAACAAATGGAAAAGAATACGTTTTTGGCGTTATATCCCGCTCTTAGCCAAACCCAGAGTCACGAATCGAGGACGTGGCGGTTGTTGACTCCATTTTGTTTTTTTGTGCTTTTTTAAAAAAAATCTTGTGCTTTTTGTATTTTAATTTTTTTTGCTTTTTCAGTGACCTCGGAAATTGTAAGATACTTAGTTTCGTCGGAAACAAACCATTTTTCGTATTTGCGTCTGCCATGTTGAATCCGCCATTTTGAATTTTCCAAAACCGATTTCAGATTCGGATTCAGCGACCCTAAAAACCATAAGGTACTCACTTTAATCGAAATGGAACTATTTTTCGTATTTGCGTCCGCCATATTGAATCCGCTATTTTGAATTTTCTCAAACCGATTTCAGATTCGAATTCAGCGACCCCAAAAACCATAAGGTACTCACTTTCGTCGAAATGGAACCATTTTTCTTATTTGCGTCCGCCGTATTGAATCCGCCATTTTGAATTTTCAGAAACCGATTTCAGATTCGGATTCAGCGACCCCAAAAACCATAAGGTACTCATTTTCGTCGAAATGAAACCATTTTTCAAATTTGCATCCGCCATTTTGAATTTTGGAAATCTCATATCAAATTCGAAGTCAGCGACCCCAAAAACCTTTATACTGAGACTTTAAAGCAAATCTATGAAAAAAAAATTCCAACACAAAAATGACACGAAAATCTCATTTTCACCTCACTGCGAAAGGGTTAATGTTGTTCCTGAATCACTCTTGAAGGCTGGGGGGAGAAATGAAGTTCCTATGCTAATACATCGAGTGACGTCACCAGTGCCAACTTATTGTAGCAAAATATCATTGATGTGTACGAATAAATATCGCGAACATTTTTGAATGTCCGGTAGAAAAACGTCATTATTATTTAAATAAATGTTTATTCAAAGGAGAAATGATTATCGGAACATTAATTTTCGATCTTTCAAAATCCTATTAAAATAGTCATGAGCTTTGTCAACATCGCACGTTTCCCTCGTAATTCGAGGCTGCTAGGTTGACTGCAGTGACTGTCATAGGTTACAGCAGGGAGACTAGATACAGGAGCCTAAACTCCAATGGGGAAACGATCGAAAAAGCGTGCCCAAAAATGAAGGCAACAGGGATGGCGCTGCGATCGCGTGAAGGATTGTGGTGCTAGCTTCACTCGACACAGACCGAACGCGAGTTTGACACGTAACTAGAGCGAACGAAAAGACTGCGACAAAAATTGCGAAATTGAGAGCGGTCAATAACTCGATGGTTATTATATTCTTAATAAATAAGTATTGTGAACTTTTAAAAGTTTAATCTCCATTTATTATAATTGCCAATATTCCTTTACATGTTCCTACAAGTTTTTTAAGTTCTTTACCTTTCGCGTTTACCCCACCATGTTTGATATCTTATTCATTAGTATGCTAGCATAGAGTACGGAGCCTTCTCACTACTATGCTGTAGCATAGTAGTGAGATGGACGAGCCCAGCAATATACAGAGTGTAACGCGAGGTATGTTATGCGATTTTCAGTGGTTTCAAAGTGATTTTGGTTTTTGTGATTTTTTTTGTAAGATATTAATTTTATACGACAGTGCGTAAATAAAATTACATTACTAAGCTTACTCCCGTGATTCTTTTCTTTACGAAGTATAATAGTGGGCCTAACGTACTAAAATACTACTTTCACACATGAGCCGAAAAGTTTTCAAACAAAAAATTAAGTCCGTAAATATTTTTGCAAATCTGATTTTTCTACGTACTTTCAAAGGCTCTAGGTTTAAAAAATCACATAGGGTTGTTTTCTACAACTTATATATTTGAAACTTAATTGACAACTACACACACACGCGCACACACACACACACACACACACACACACACATTGTCATGTAAAATTATGATTATATTATTATTAGAATATTTTCCATATGAAAATTACGAAAACAAAATTCAATGTGACGTCAAATTCGCGTTCGGTCTGTCGAGTGAAGCTAGCATCGCAACCCTTCGGGCGATCGTAGCACCATCCCTGTTGCCTTCATTTTTGGGCATCACTTAAAATGTCAAGTTCAGGCTCCTGTATCTAGTATCCATGGGTCACAGCCAGGGGGCTGACACTGGGATAAATTCTCTTAACAGTAACGTGTCCCCGTATTGTCGCCACGTAACTAACCCACCATGCGGCGCTAGTAGTCACCCGCATGAACCCCCACTCCGCAAAGCACCTCTCCGTATTATTTCGTCATCTTTTTCGTCGCGTGAGCCAAGTGAATATTTCTCTTCGTTTTCTCGATCTGTCATTGTTCTCGAATAACCAAATCGTAGTGTGGCAAAATCGTAATTATTTTATCACAAAGTGATAAAATGCCAGCGAGCGTGGTTCTTGGGTGCACGTCAGGTTATCAATCAAACAAGGAAAAATCGCATTTTTTCAATGTACCAAAATACATACAATATTACGTATCGATGCGGATGCAGCAATATTCTGCACGTCTCAACGCAGAACAAAAAAAAGCAATCTCGACAAGAAAAAAATCGCAAAACATTGTACAATGTAACTAATCCATTATTTAAAAAATAATAATGTTATCTGTTTATTTCGTTCAATAAATATTTGTATAACACATGATATTGCAACAAGTGTAAATATTGCATCCCTTAGTATATACACATATACGTTTAAATTCTATTCTAAACAATGAATTATCCAGACGCGTCGAATTCAAATTATGCAGACGCTGCACGACTGGAGTGGGGGTCATGGGGGTGACTACTAGCGCCGCATGGTGGGTTAGTTTACGTGGAGACAATAACGGGACACGGTAGATCCAGCAGTGCCAGGGGGCTGGTCACAGCTGTGTTACACGCGTTTCGTGCCCGTCGGCGTTTTCAGAGGTTATGTCAGAACAGAAGGAGAACAGAAGGAAAAGACGATTTGTAAGTGGTCGTACCCACAAGCATTGGGGCCGGGTTGAAATTCCGAACTTTGAATGCGTCGACGGTTTAAAATTCCGAATTTTAATGTTCCGAAATTCAAGATGGGGCCGAGTTGAAATTCCGAACTTTGAATGGTCGGAACGCTCATAACTCCGAAAGATCAAAACTCCGAAAGACTTTCACACGAACGACCAAAAGTCCGAAAATCTTAACACCGTAAAAATAATTCAGCTATGGAAGTTTTGAAAGTATCAAAATTTTCAATAACTCGACAAATTATTTAAAGAATTTTTTTTATTAAAAAGTGATTTTGCGTCAATTTTGAAATTTGTCTAGACAATGTTATACGTTCTATGTAATTTAAAGTCAACTGTGTAGACTTTCGCTGGCCTGATCTTGACATGAAGGCCGGGTTGAAATTTCGAACTTTGAATGCGCCGACGGTTTAAAATTCCTAATTTTAATGTTCCGAAATTACAAGTTTCGTCAAGATTATGCCAGCGAAAGTGTACACAGTTGACTGTAAATGATGTAGAACGTATAACATTGTCTAGACAAATTTTAAAATTGACGTAAACCACTGCTTACTAAAAAAAAATTCTTGAAATAATTCGTCGATTTATTGACAATTTTGAAACTTTTAAAACTGCCATAGTCGAATTATTTTGATGGTATTAAGATTTTCGGAGTTTTCGTCTTTTGTATAAAATTTTTTCGGAGTTTTGAGCGTTCTGATCATTTAAAGTTTAATGAATTCAAAAGAATAAAAATATTTTTTGAAAATGCAATTTTTTGACCCACCCAGGTAGATGTAGCCCGAATATCTCTCAAGGCATGTCAACTGCGCTCGTTAACTAGCTGAATTGTCTAGATTTCTATTATTTTTTTCTGCTGGAAAACTGCGTACTGTAACTCTTGGAGCTGTGCGAAAAGTGTCACGAAAAACAATTGCTCAGATGACAATTTCCCGAAAGAACAATTCTCCGAAAACACTTTACCGAATCAAAAATTTCCAAAATTAACAATTTCTCGAATACAATTTCCCGAATAACCGTTTCCCAAACAAATCCAAACAAACCCAATTTTAGTTAAATAATTAATTTCATAATTTCATAATTTTACAATAGTTTAATTTTTCAGTTATTATTAAATCAATGAATTAATTAATTAATGTATTAAATAACATGTACACTTTTATAATCGAAAGTATAATTTAGGGTTTAATAAAGTTTTTTTCAGTGAGTCAAACCGAAAAAAATCGCAGGATTTTTTATGCAAAATGGTAAAGCGAAATAAATCTTACGATTGACCAACGTAAAAAATGCGTTTCACGAAGTTTTTGCCTCGATTAATGATGCAATATTAAGGCAAATATTAATTAATCAAAATTGAAGTTATTCAATTTATTCATCATTTGATCCTTTACCCCGAAAAAAATGTTCCATTCGGGAAACTGTCGATTCGGGATATTGTATCCGAGAAATGGTCCGTTCGATTAACTATGTTCGGGAAATAATTCTTTCGGGAAATTGCTTTCGGGAAATTGTATTATAGAAATTGCCATTCGGGAAATTGTTTTCGAAGAATTTTCCACAAACGCTCACGGAATCTTCAAAGTTCATCTTTTATTGCTATTATTATCAATATTATAATAATTATATGTAGAATAATTATAATTATGAGAATAATAATAAAAGTTGAACTTGAAAGATTCCACAAGATCCTCTACATATAAATATGTTTAAAAAAATTTATTTTACCATTATCGTCGAATCATTCGATCGTCTTCGAGTAATTCGCTGACCGAACGTTTCGCATCCGTCGATTAATGTACGACACGATGTCGATGACCCATCAGGGTTGCCCAGAAACGGGGTTAACACGCGATCCCGCCCTCCTTTCGATCTATTCGATCTGTTTGGGTTAAGTACTCGCCTTTGTACGTACTATAGGGGTGGAAGGCCTCTTACGGGGAGGTTTCTCGAAAAATCCCCACAACGACGTCACGTCGCCTCGCCATTGTCACGCTCATCTTATTGATTTCATTATTTTCATTGCGCATTTCGTTATACTCTTTGATTAGTTCGGGTAGAGAAGGAAAAAGGACATGGGGGGAGAGAGAAAAAAAATAAAGGGATAGAGAGCGAAGGGAGAAACTAGGAGGAACATTTTTCACGACGTTGACGTTTGCATCCTTGGAATACAACAAAATGATTTTTTTTTATTTGCCAAATCTCTTTCGGTAAATTTAATGTAGTACGAGCGCGCGCCCTTCATTTCTATAGATTTTGTTTAAACTTTAACCAGACATTGTTCATATCATCCTGCATGTTTGAGTGAAATTTCAGAACAGTCGACTATTTAGATTAAGGTACTACACCAGTGTGAACGCTGAACATTTGGGTGTTTTCTCGGGAATTTTTTGGAAGAAAAGTACTCAACTAAATGTTTCGGAAAATTAATAATATATTTGGCTATATTTGACCTATATTACATAATTTTTTCATAGAAAAATATTGAGATCCAAGCGACTTATGCGCTGCCTTCGGAGGCGCCAAAAAAAAAGTTCCTCCACTGCTGACATGATTCCGGCCGATTGAGTAGCTGAAACCGAAAAAGGAAAAAATGTCGTTAAACTGGAAGGTATTTCCTGTACAATGACGTAGGATTTTCGAAAAATGTCAAAATCTAACAAAATGCCGTAGTTATGAAAAAAGTCTGTTTTCTTGTCTATAAAATGGTCGTTTTTTTCAATGACAAATCGTCAATTTTCATCCAATCAAAAATATCCTACGTCATTGTAGAGTAAATATATTCAAGAGTACTCAGTTCAAATTTCAAGTCAATCGGATAATTGCTCTTCGAGTTACAATGTCAGCAAATTTGAAAAACTCATTTGGAGAAAAACGCGTTTAAAGATTAAACTATTGATTTTTGCAAGATAAATTAATATTGATATAAATGATAAAAATGATAATGATATTCTTGAAAGTATAAACTGTCGAAAGAGGCAAAAAAATTGATTTTTTGAAAGTGTCACATTGGTAGCCCCTTAAGGAGGTTGGAGCCACAATCCAAGGTTAAATTTAATTTAAAAAAATACATGTTATTGTTCAGACTATACTGAGTCTTTACGAATGTTTTGAACTTTTTCCACCACGAAACACCAGAGATAAAAAATAGTTTAATGTGTGTAATTTAACGTGCGGTTATAGATGGGCAAGACTTTCACACTAAAGGTTATATAATTTTTTTTGTTATTTAGCACCAAGATGAACCATTTCTAATAACGGATTAACGTAAACTGAACCTTTGTAAACATTTAGAAAAAAAAATCCTCATCTTGCCCATCGTAAACCATGGGCCAATAATCTCGTGACGTAAATATGAATAGGCATAATTATAAATTACTCAAAAATTCGTTGTGAATTGTATAAAACATTCGCTGTCGTAGTTTTTTTTCACAATAATCATCGATAATGTTATACTTTTTCAAGATGGTAGTAACACAAAAGTTTTTCTACTTTACGTAATAAAAATATTAAAATGCATAATTTTGCCCTTTAAGGCGTTACCCCCACTTGTAGCGCAAAAAAGGCCTTTTTCATGATTTTTTTTAAAGAAAACTACAAAACTTTTTTAATCGATCAATAATATACCATCTTAAAGAACACATCTTGAAGAACTTTCAGTAATTTTTTTATTGAAAAATATTACATTGTTTAGTGGCAAGTGGCCGTCAATGAAATAATGTTTTTATGTACACGGTTTGCGGTGACCAACATTGCGGCGAAGTGGATCATCTGGAAAAAAAATGTGGATGGATTTAGTCAAATATAAGTATAAACTAGTCTTTAATCGAAGGATTTTAAAAAATATTCATTTTTCACAAAATGGCGGACAGTCAAAGTTAATGGTTCGACTTTAACGAATAAAACGGCCGTTTTTTGGCTATAAAACGGCAATTTTTTTTCGAAAAAAAAAAAATCGAACGATTAAAGACTACATTTTTATGTATTAAATAAGCCTGCAAAATTTCAAGAAGATCGGTTCATTAGTGTTCGAGTAATCTTGGTCACCAACTTCAGAAATGCCATTTTGAGAATAACGCGTTTAAAGTTTCAATGTCCGGTCGTTTACACAACGGATTCTTCTCTTTCAACGCTCATATCTCAGTCAATTTTGTTCGGATCGACTTGAAATTTTCTGGACATATTCTCAGATACTAATACTTCAAAAAAATGCAATAAAAAAATAGATTTTTTCAAAATCGCAAGTGGTGGTAAACCCTTAATTATATATTTTAAAAATTAGCATAAACATAATAAATCTGTACCTCGTATGCATTTTTTTGAGGTTCATTGAAAAAAAATGAATAAACCGTCATTTGACTCTACTAAATCGCTCCAACCTCCTTAAGCTACGAAAATCAATGGTATATCGAAGCTTGCCCCGTTAGAGTGCAACGAAAATCCATCGTTATTTTTTCATATCTTCGTTTTTATGACTATCTACTCTTTTCCGCAGTTTTAGGTTACGGATCCCTAATAAGGATCGTCAAAAATATTTCAATGATATATGTAGCCTAAATGTGCAAAAAAAAAATTTGGAAAAACGAAACAAAAAAATGATTTCGTTGCATTTCAACGATGCAAACTTCAACACCAAAATTTTTCTCCGTTTTTTCCAGCGATTATTTTTCTTGCCAAACAATTATAATCGTTATCATTTCAATTAAACACTCGACAGAATAATTCATAACTTTTCCTGCGTCGTGAAATTTCTTCCTTTTTCTCACGCAAGCTCATATGAATATACTCGCGATGACTTATTTTCGTAAAGGAAAACGAAGAAGAAAAAAAACAACTACCGGGATCATAGGGGCAATAGGGGCGACATTTCCCACGGTTGTTTTTCGAAAATACACATCATTTTACATTTCTCAATTGGAACTAATAACGTGAGGGAAATGTATGATTGTACTCGATTGTACAACGAAACAATAATTATCCACTGAGTCGTCATTTTTCAAACTTTCTTATTTTCACGACAAAATACAGCGAGTGGGGCTCGAGTTATATTTCCGAAAATAATTTCGAAGCCTTCGCGACCATCTCCTTCTTGTCAGAATTTTTTTTATTACGACTCGTGGTAAGGCCCACAGATATAGTAATCATTTCCTCGGTAGTCCCAAGAGTTCTAGCGGGTACGCTAATGGCAGCCATAAATGCGGACCCCAACCAGTACGTCACTGTCAAGTGCGTTTGTGCCTCGCACGGAAGTCTGGGAGTCGTTGGCCCGAAGGGTCCTCTACACGTATACGTACACGCATACGTATACGCACACGACCATATTATTTTTAAACTTATTCCTTATTCTTCAGACTCACTGACCTTCCATCGGACCCTTTAATGCCGCCCTATTCATCGTGCCCAGCGGGTGTCGCCCTTTTGTCTCCCCCTTCGCATTTTACAATATGAATGTGCTACAAATGAATTACGTGTATTTTTACTTCGTTTGGATGGAAGCAGTGCATTGTACAAAATTAATTTTAGTCAGCTCTGCGTACGGCAGGACGAATAATCGACCATTCAAATTGTAGGCAAATAAAGACACATGATTTTTGCATTATTTTTTGTTTCAATACTTATTTGATTTAAGGGGCTATACCAGTGTGAACGCTGAAAATTTGGGTGATATTCGGGAATTTTTTGAAAGAAAAGTACTCGATTAAATGTTTCGGAAAATTAAGAATATATTTAGCTATATTTGACCTATATTACATAATTTTTTCATCGAAAAATATTGAGATCCAAGCGACTTATGCGCTGCCTTCGGAGGCGCCAAAAAAAGTTCCTCCACTGCTGACATGATTCCGGCCGATTGAGTAGCTGAAACCGAAAAAGGGAAAAATGTCGTTAAACTGGAAGGTATTTCCTGTACAATGACGTAGGATTTTCGAAAAATATCAAAATCTGACAAAATGGCGTAATTATGAATAAAGTATGTTTTCTTGCCTATAAAATTGTCGCTTTTTTCAATGCCAAATCGTCAATTTTCACCCAATCAAAAATATCCTACGTCATTGTAGAGTAAATATATTCAAGAGTACTCAGTTCAAATTTCAAGTCAATCGGATAATTGCTCTTTGAGTTACAATGTCAGCAAATTTGAAAAATCTCATTTCGAGAAAAACGCGTTTAAAGATTTAACTATCGATTTTTGCAAGATAAAATTATATTGATATAAATGATATAAATGATAATGATATTCTTGAAAGTATAAACTGTCGAAAAAGGCAAAAAAATCGATTTTTTGAATCACCCCTTAATAGTATTGAGTCAAAAAAGTTTTAATACTTATTTGATTTAATAGATTTAAAAGTATTTCGGCAACACTTGATATTAATTAATGGTAATAATAAACAATCTCGTGATATCAATATAAATAGGCATAATTATAAATGACTCAAAATTTCATTCCTAGTTGTATAAAATATTCGCTGACGCAGTTTTTTCATAATAATCATCGATAATGTGATACTTTTTCAAGTTGGTAGTAACACAAAAGTTTTTCTTATTTACGTAACAAAAATATAAATATGCATAAGCTTACCCTTTAATTATACATTTGATGAAAAAGTAGCATCTACCGAATAAATATATAGCTCGTATCCATTTTCTTGAGGTTCATTGAAAAAAAATGCATAAATCGTCATTTGACTGAACTGGATCGCTCCAACCTCCTTAAAACATCGCACAGCATAGAGGGACAATAGGCTATGAGGAGGGTTCTTGAAGTCGAATGTCTTCAACATCACCTTTCTCCACACATACATACATACATACATACATATACATATACGTATTCATACACACACACACACACACACACACACACACACACACACACACACACACACACACACACACACGCACACGCACACGCACACACACACACACACACACACACACACACACACACACACACACACACACACACACACACATATATATAATCAAAGAATAAAAGTGTATAGACCTGTGGGATCTATTGCTGCAAATATAAATCGAACACGTCATTAAAGCTGAGCTCGGCCGTTATTGTCGCTCGACTCGTTTTCGGCTCGTTTTCTACGAAGGTGTGTCGAGGTCATTCGCGGCAGCGTAACCAGGATTTTGCCCGACGACTCGAAACGTCGACGAGGATTCGAGCGAGGTACGCCGTTGCTAGACAAATAGAGACTGGCCGCATTTCAATAAAAATACCTTTGCAGAGTGTGCGTGCGTGCGCACGCTATGTATATTTTCCGTGCGAATTGCGCGTACATCGAAAAGCCACGCGGTTCTTCAAGGCCATAAATAACGGGATATTCCGCAGCACAATAAGATGATTTGCCAAAAAGGATATTTTCCCGTCTATTGATCCGTGCAATCCTCTCTTTGTCGAGGTTTCGTGATTTCGAGTCGGGCAAAGGGGCATTTTCTTCGGGGTTATTCAAAATTGTGTTAACGAGAGTCACCGACAATGTGCTAAAAACGAAATTTCTTTTCAAATATCATTTTATAATAATGAATAATAAACTCATTAACAGTTAATGACAAATATCGGAAATTATGCTATCGATAATACTAAATAAAAAATGTATTAGTACTGACTAATAAATTTGTTACTAGTAAATATGTTTTAATGACTATTATTATTAATGATATTAAAATCACAACGTTATGGACAGTAATTATAAGTTTGTTATTAACTTCTAATATTAGATAACTATTATTATTGATAATACTGAAATAACAAAGTTCATCATAATAATTATATATTTGTTGTTATTGAACAACTATGCTTATAAATAATTCTAAAATAACAAAGTTATTAATAAGAATTTGTTTATTTATTATTTGTCAATAACGCCTACTTATTTCCACTATGGCTATCATGATTACAATGTTTTTTTTTTCGCGTTGGAAAAAAAAGGAAAAAAGAATTGTTCGACGGAACTGCGTAACGACGTAGAAAATATTTTTAAGGGGGCTCAAATTTCGAGGTTTTTCTCCCTGAAAAATAACGAAGGCATTCATAATAATTATAAATTTGTTGTTATTAAATAGCTATGCTTATCAATAATATAAAAATAAAAAAGTAATTAATAACAATTCATCAGTTTGTTATTAATTATCATTAATAAATAACTATGATGGCTAATAATAAAAAAAGAACAAAGTTATGAATAATAATTGATAAATTCGTTATCAATTATTATTACCGATAACATAACTGACCATCATAAAATAATGAACAATAATGGTTAATAAGCAACTATTGTCATTACTAAAGACAAAATAAAAAATTAATTAATAATTATTGATTTATTTATTGCTCGTCAATAAAGCTTAATTATTTTCACTATGGCTATCATGCATGATTACAAAGTTCTTTTTTTCGCGTTGGAAAAAAAGGAAAAAGAATTGTTCGACGGAACTGCGTAACGACGTAGAAAATATTTTTAAGGGGGCTCAAATTTCGAGGTTTTTTCTCCCTGAAAAATAACGAAGGCACGACCGAGTAAGTGACGCGATAGAGGGCGTACTCCTATATCTATATACACGTATAATGGGTCGGAATCTCGTGAAGAATCTTTCGGTGAACTCTAGCACATGTCGTTTTTCTCCTATTGCCATATGCCACGTTGCTCATCTCTCGGCAGCCAATTGTCGGCGAAGCTTCCAACCGTACGAAATACCGCAGGCCTCTCTTTTACATGGGGGTGGTTGAGCTCGAAGGGATGGCCTGCACGCTTCGAAAAAAAAAAATCCTCTTATTTCATCCTTCTCGGATTTCGGAATTCCGGCCTTTGAAGTGGAAATACTTCGTTCTAAAATTCACGCTGGATTTAATTCGACTCACTGCGTCAGAGTGAAATAAAAAAAAATAAAAAAATTCTTCACATGATGGACGAAAATCGACCTCAATTTATATCAATCTTTAAAAGTGTCATTTGAGAATAAAAATAGTTCGATGAAGTTAGAAAAGCGCATTAGAAAAATGAGAGAAATAATTTTAATAAATAATAATCAAAATTTGAATTTTTGAAGAAGATTTCTTTTGGAATATGATTTAGCAAAAAAAAAGGTTCATTTTGTTGTTGGGTTGTTATTTCGTTGTTGTTATTTCGTTGGGTTGTTATTGTTATTTCGTTCATTATTCGAATTATTATCATTATTATTGTTGTTATTGTCATTAAATTTATTGTCGTTAAAAGGGTTGTTATTTCGTTCATTATTTGAATTATTATCATTATTATTGTTGTTATTGTCATTGTTATTGTTCAAAAGTCTAAGATAAAACTACAAAAGTGTAATTAAAAAGTGAGAAAAATAACAGTAATAAATAATAATCGAAGTTAGGGTTCTTGAAAAAGATTTCTTTTGAAATAAAATTTGCCCGAAAAAAGGCCTCATCGTTTTATTTCTCCCATAATAAATTGGATAATTATTTTTTATTGTTATTTTATTTTGACTATGCTCATTATCATTATTATTTCCTATTATCAGTATGATTGTAGTTTTTTGTTCCGTTTTTCCCCCGTTGTTATTTTCTCATCATCGTTATTATTATTATTATTATTATTATTACATCGTTCCATACGTTCTACATTATTTTCTTTATTTATGACGAAGGGGACGAAAAAAGAATGCAAAACGAAGTAACGAGAGTCGGGAGAGAGAATTAAAGAAAAACGTGCAAGGTGCACGAACTAAAGTTGGCGAGGAGATTGGAAAATTACGCGTAGGCTTGTTACGACGCAACAACCGGTGAAACGATGGCGTTGGCGTCGCCGGGCCTCAGGAGCGAAGGCCCAGAAGGCCCGCAGCGCGCGCGCGCCGTTGGGTCAGGCAGGGTGGGGGGAAGGTCGAAGAAGGCCGCAGCTGTCTTCTGGGGGACTATAGATCGCGATCGAGCCTCCAATACCCGACATTACGGCGAATGGCTCTTTTCCTTCTCTCTCTCTCTCTCTCTCTCCCCCCTCTCTCCCTCTCTCTCTTTTCTCTTCACTTTTATTTCCGTCCCAGTTTTGATCGATTTGTGCGTTCGTTTATTCCATCGGATGAATATCATTCTTCGCAATGGAAGAATTATATCCACATTGACGTACGACCAATAGCCGAAGCATGAGCGAGTACCTTAAAAGATATTTTTACCTTTTTGCATTGAGCCAATTGATTCGTTCTTCGCATTTGGTTTCTGAATGTTGTCTTCTGATTTTTTTTGGATATTTTATTCGGGAACTGAATGCTGGAAGGAGCTGAAATGTTTCTAAAGTTTTTCAGGATCTGCGGGCCCTTCTGAAAATAATAATAAGCCTTTTTCCTGGATTTTTGGAAAAGCTTTCGTGCCCGTTTTCGTTGATTTTTTTCATAATTTATTTGTTTATATTTATACTCACTCACTCACTCACTCACTCACTCACTCACTCACTCACTCACTCACTCACTCACTCACTCACTCACTCACTCACTCACTCACTCACTCACTCACTCACTCACTCACTCACTCACTCACTCACTCACTCACTCACTCACTCACTCACTCACTCACTCACTCACTCACTCACTCACTCACTCACTCACTCACTCACTCACTCACTCACTCACTCACTCACTCACTCACTCACTCACTCACTCACTCACTCACTCACTCACTCACTCACTCACTCACTCACTCACTCACTCACTCACTCACTCACTCACTCACTCACTCACTCACTCACTCACTCACTCACTCACTCACTGTACTTATTCATTTATTTATTTATATTATATTACGTATTTTTAATGAAAACATTCCATTAGCACTATTATTATCGTTACAATTTCGACACTCCTTCGTTGAATTAATTTTCCGAAATTATTGCGAACTTCAATTAATTCTCACGCGACTTTTGGAGCGACGTGAACGTAGACGGAGATTCCTCGGGTTCCGAGAGATTCTCGCTTCTCAAAAAAAATATATGAACTATAAAGGTCGTTTTCACGCCCAAGGCGCGAATATAAAAAAAAGGACATTCACCGCCAATAGTCGTTCTTATCTTCGTTCAATAATAATACATTGACGCGTGTACAATATATAATTCATCCATCCTTCATAGTTCTCGAAAAACACGCACGGTACGTAACGGATCTGCCAACTCAACAAACAAGAAACCCGCCTTAACCTTTGAACCTCACGTTGCATCGGATAAAAAAAGTGACCGATGGTCGTTCCGCCGAAATATCGGAGGGTAAATCGTATTACGTTTCGTAAGCTAACGAAAAAAGGTTCCTTCTATTCAGGAAGCCCGCATGAGTCAAATCTAAGCTAATGAGTAGAAGCGGCTTGAATTTCGAGCCGGAGATACTCGGAGATTCGTTCCCAAGCAACGAATTGTTGAAAGCCAAGAGCGAGACAGAGAAAGAGAGGAGGCCGCAAAAGTAGGAAACATTTGAATGAAAAGGAGACCGAGAAGCATCACCTCAATTTTCGTGATCACTGCAAGGATCGAGGAGAGTTGCCAAGTGCTCGGGCATATAGGACGATCGCGCAGCTGTCGTACAGCGGCAGCACCGTCGTTTTCGCATTCGACTGTTTATCTCTCTCGCTCACTCCATCCTCCCCGCCACATTTCTCTCCGTACCAAATCCCTGCTGCCCCCCCCTCGCGCCGGCCGACCGAGATACATTCTGTTCTCCGGCGCACACGAGCGATCCTGTCCGAGCCTGTCGACAGTCTGTCAGAGAGAGCCGTGGCGTGCGCATCGTTCGTGAGCCGCTCATTTCGCGCGAGATTACGCACGCGTCGATTTACAAACCAACATCATCGGACATTGCGAACCGGAAGTGACATTAAAATTCATCACAATCAAGTGACAGTTTGCGAGGCAAAAAGGAAAAAACTGCAAGTACACTTAACGTGAAGAAATAAAAATTAACAAACACCGGAAGACTGTCGTCTGTCAAGTGGCGCTCTTTCGTTTGAATGAGACTCGCTTCGGAATATCGTTAGTGGAACATTCGTTTATCTTACGATCAGTCGCAAGATTTCGTTTGACTCTCGTGGGTGCAAAGGAAGAAGCGGTTATTCGGCTTTGTTTTTTCTCCGTATTTTTTCTCGTGTTGCGATCGGGATTGCAGTTTTGTCTCATCGACGAGACGTGCGCGCGGGTTAGACATGGTGCGGGGTTTGTCGCAGTGGACGAAGACCCTGAGCTTTCCGGCAAGGGTCTCGCCGCAACGTCCTGCCAAGGAGTCCAAGGGCTTTCACGTGAGCCCGAGCTCCAGTCCTACCTCACCCCCCAGCCCGATCAACGACAACATGGACAAGGCCCCTATCATCACGGATACCGAGGTTAGAATACGAAAAACTTTCCTTCGTATTATCGTGCGAAACTTCTTATCGATTCTTGAACAAAAGGCAAACAGACACCGATGAAAAATATTATTGTCAGAAGTACGAGCTAAGCACAACAAATATTTTGATCGGTTCGATACTTCGTTTTCTCAATTATTTAGCATAAATTCGACTTTCTCGTCGTAGGATCGTTGGAATGCAACGGAAATTAATACTTTTTGAATTGGCAAAATGTTTTTTTTTTGCCCGATTTAAACTATGAAAAACACTCAAACTTTTTGGCGTGCTCGTATCAGAGATCTGCGACCTCAATTTGTAAAAAAAATTACTTTAGATGAGAAGAAAAAATAAAGAAAAAAAAAACGTTGCAAGAAATCGTTGCGTTCCAATGATGCAAACTTCAACGTCGTGAACTACCGTCATTGTTAACTCATTTCGATCGATATCCTGCTCGTCGTGGAATTAAACGTTGGGTTATTGTCATTGATATTATTTATTATTCGCGACTCTAAGTTAACAATAATCATGGACGTACGTAACAATAATAATTACAGTAACAACGACGATAATAACAATAATCCTGGTAGCATAGTTATTGTTATTATTAATGAGAAAAATAAGAATAATCCTCATTGTATAATTAAACGTTGGATCATTAGTATTGGTATTGTTTATTATAAATAATCTATAAAACAATTAACAAAGTATGTGTAAAAAGACAATAATCCGTAATGAACACTATAATAATAATCATCGTAACAACAACAATAGTAAAAGAAACCGACAATAATAATAATCTTAGTTATTGTTATTGTTAATGAGAAAGATACCAAGGCAATTCTTTAGATAAGTTACTTTTTCGAACAATGAAACTAAAATTTCTATTCTATTTTCTTAATTTTGGGCTATAAATGATTATATTCATAGAAATCCCCATAGAAAGTTATGGGGTTGTGAAGTTTGCGAAAACACGTGATAAAATAGGGCATTTTCAAAAATGCCCTATTTTATTGCATTTTGAAAAATGTTCAAACATTTCGACGCATATATTGGGCTTTTTCGATTAAAGTATTCGTAAAAGTTATACGGTTTCGAAGTTTGCGGAAACACGTGATAAAATAGGGCATTTGTGAACATTTCGACGCTTGTATTGGATTTTTTGGGTTTTGTTTGGAAACGACAATTTTTCGGTAAAGTCACTTATCTAAATAATTACCGATACCAATAATAGCAATGATAATTATAGCTGCAAAATCAACAACGATAATAATAACGATCATGACAATGGTCGTAGTAATAACGATAAAAACAATAATAATATCAGTAGCAGTCATATTATTAATTATTATTGAGCAAATTATTATTGTTCAATCATTGTTATTGCTTAAAAGAAAAATGCGAACAATAATAATACCCATAGCAGTAATCTTATCATTATCGTCATTATTACGATTGTTCAAAAGAAAAATGCGTATAATAATAATAGTAATAGCAGTAATGACGATAATAATTACAACAGCAATACTGAAAGTTCGAATTGAAGACTTGTAGGCAATAATAACAGTGAATATTTTATTGTTTTTGTTGTTTTTATCATAGTTATCATTACTAATATTATTATTGTTGTTGTTGTTGTTGTTTCAACGGATAATTTGTCTTCAATAAAGATTGTAAGAATAAATGAAAACTCTGAATATTTATAATTTTCCTATAAAAATGGCATTTGTTATGACGTTGAAGTTTGCATCGTTGGAATGCAACCATTTTTTTGGCTCAATTTTGCATTTCTTTATTCTTATCATGTTTATTTTTTCTATGGCTCTGTTTTTTTCCGATCTGAGATTATAAATCTCTAATGAAAATACGTGAGACTTTTAAGGGTTTTTCAAGGCCTCAAGTGGTAAAAGAAAATTAGCAATTAAAAAAAAAACTAATTTTCGTTGCATTCCGACGATTGATTGAAACAAAGAAACGAGTTTTTTTTTTCGTCAATTAGATAATATTGGCTAAGACTTGACCGAGCTTCTTTTACCGGCCTGAAATTTGCATCGTTGGGACGCAACGAAAATTCTCATTAATTTATTATTTTCAGTATTATCCAAAATCATATTTTGCAGATTTCTTATCAATGACCAAACAAGAATCCTAGAAAAGGTTTTCGTCATTTTCGTAGCTTTAATCTGACAACGGAAATTTTCGAAACAAAACAAAAATCATTTTGGTTGTTTTTCATTCCAACGATGCAAACTTCAACGTACTCTTTTTTTATCGTGTTTTAATCATTAAAAAAATATTTTTTTTCTTGATTTTTCTAGAAAAAATGACGTCATTGATTGTTAATAACTAATGAAAAAAAAAACCTTCGCCTTCAATTTGAGTCCCCTCGAGCGACAAACGAGTATTTGAAATTTTCACAGTAGCTTAACACCTTAAGAATTATTCAAATACGCGCTGAAGCTGGCGCGAAGATAGAACTCATGTACGATCTCGGAAGGATAATCCAAGGAGTCGAATGCATTTGGATGCGTTATGATTAAAATATTTCTATTACGAGGATGGCCGGATCGAGCACACGCGTTACTTAAGCTCCAAACGATCGTTTGATTATTCGAATACGTGTAACGTGAATATCGGAAAGATGTTCCATCGTTTATCCCGATGTGTGTCGTTCGAGTTGTCCTTTCTTTTTTTTTTCGTTAGGACGTTCGGTATTCGTGATATTTGCACAGTAGTCCAGTCGAAATAGGATTTCACCTGGAATTAATTCCGGGCTTCGACTTTCTTTTATTATACTTAGGGGAGGGGGGTGGTTGGTAGTGTAAATCTCGATTTTCGGGGAAACCCCCCTGGTGCGTTTGCCGCCATCTTGATTTGAAGAGGAATTTTTGTTTGTTTTTCGAATAACTCGCTTATTTTCAACCTTAGAGTAAAAATGATTGTATTCAAAGTTGTGGGAAATGTAATTCTCCACAAGTTTGGTGATTATAATTTTTACCCTAGGATCCATATTTATAGAGCTAGACTGCTAAAAGGGGTAAAAAAACGTTTTTTAAAACTTATCTCGTTTATTATCAAGTTTATTGTAAAAATGGTAATAAATAATCACATAGGAAATTTTATTTCCTCCAACTTTGGTTATTAGCATTTTTACCCTCGGATCAATATTTTCGGACTTATACTTAATTTAGGGGTGAACTTTTTTTTATGTTCAATTATTTCGTTTATTATCAAGTTTATCGTAAAAATGGTAGGAAGTAATCGGGTAGGAAATTTTATTTTCTTCAACTTTGGTCAGTACCATTTTTACCCTAGGATCAATATTTTCGGACTTATACTTAATTTAGGGGTGAACTGTTTACCCCTATTTGCAGTGTAACTCTATAAATATCGATCCTAGGGTAAAAACTATAATCACCAAACTTGTGGGGAATTACATTTCCTACAACTGTTGATATGATCATTTTCACTCTAAGGTTGAATATAAGCGAGTTATTCGAAAAACAAAAAAATCCCTCTTCAAATCAAGATAGCGGCAAACGCACCAGGGGGATTTCCCCGAAAATCGAGATTTACACTACCAACAAACCCCCCCCCCCCCCCCTAAGTATAAAAAAAGAAAATCGAAGCCCGGAATTAATTCCAGGTTAATCGAATTTTAGACCTATCTCGACTGGACTACAGTTAGGATACTCTTCCCGGACGTTTATATTGACTTGTTCTGCCTGAGAGTATATGCATATGTGTGCGCGTATACATGTGCTTGCTTTGTACCCGTGTGTGGCATATACACTAAGGGGTTTAAAATCATGTGCGAATTTAACAATTTTTTTTTCCTATCAAAAAGTGATTCACTCGTATAATTAATTACACATCTATTCAGTATGAATATCAAGCTGTTAGAAAATATATATATTTTTTTTTCGATATACCAAATGGCCGTCTACTTATATTTTCTTTTATCTTTTTTTTTGGCGCTCCGCGGCGTGACATTTAGCATCCGCAATTTTTTACCTAGAACAAAAAACAAAAATTCTCGTCAATCTACATTAGAATACCTAGAGAAGTACGTACGGAATTAAACAAATATTGTTTTATTGAAAAGTTGTAGGTATTTGAACTTGAGAAACGAATTTTCAGTGAACAATTTCGTTATAACTGCTCATAAACTGCTCATAAAGTGAAAAGTTTTCGATTAATCAGAAATTCCGTACGTACTCTGCGAAATGCATTTAGAAACGTAACTTTTAAATTTGAAGAAAGTCGAGTGAAAATTATTGAAGTTATTTGTCACGCCAATTGGAAAAAAGCTGTTTCGAGAAGTTTCGAGTAGTTGGCCATTTTTTACATCGAAAAAAAAATATTTTCTAACAGCTTGATATTCGTACTAAATAGATGTGTAATTAATTTTACGAGTGAATGACGTTTTCATACGAAAAAATATTGTTAAATTCGCACATGATTTCATACCCGTTACTGTGGCCTAACCCCTTAACGTATATAGATATGTACGTAATACAGCATCGGGAACGAGATAACGGTCTCATAGTCGACGAACAAGCGACACTCGAATATACTATATACATGTTGTGGGTTACCATGCCGGCCGGAGAGCCGATAGACCTCGAAACGTCCACACCGGCCTCGAGGACTTTGGTCTCTTCCCTTCTGCGTTATTTCCTCACTGGGATCGCGCGTACTGGATTTCTCTATCGTCGTCTTTGTTATTCTACTCCCGAAGACTCACGCCACGTTGCCCCACAAGGAATTTCCGACCTTTCGTCAACTTTTCTCACAAACGTGCGCGATAAGATTGTTGGAATATTGAAGGGGGAAATTGTGGTACCTGGAAGAGCGTCGGCCTGAAGACGTACACAAATCTTTGCGCTACGTTACTTCGGAAAAATTACGATAGCGAGAGGCCATTGTCGAGATGAGTGATGTGAGATGAAAGAGGGACTAATTTATGATTGGTTATTCGTAATGATGTCATTTGTAATTGATCGATTTATATTATGGTGGTGGTTGCAGTGTTGAACCGAAATGAAAGTTCTATTTTTTAAATATTGTTTTGCTTTACTTTTATTATTATTGCGAATATTTTTGTGCTAATTACGAATGGAGATTTTGAGCTAAAATCTGCTGAAAAAATTTGGGGGGGGGGGAGTTTCGTCCATTGCACTCCAGCGATGCATTGAAGTTTGCATCGTTAAAATGTAAGGATATGTTTTTTGTTCTTTTCATTTATGATTTCTTTATTTTTATCATTATCCAAAGCATTTGTTCGTAAGTGAGGTCGTAAATTTCCAATAAGAATATGGAGAAACATTTGCGCGATTTTCACAGCTTTAAGGGGGGAAATCACAGTAGCACACAAAAAATAGGCATATTTTCGGGAATTAATTTTGGCTGAATAAAAGTATCAATCGAAAATCTGTAAAGTAGGTTTTATAGCAATACTAAAAAAGTACAAAATGTAATTTTATCAATAAAAAATATTTAAAAATGGCGGCTGCGCAGCATATGCCCCAAGGCGCCTTTTTTTGAGCTCGCCGAAGACATAACTCGAGCAAATTTTTACCGATCGACTTGAAATTTTGACAGTAGCTTCGAAACGTCTTTCTCCACGGAGCTACGTAGGATTTTTTCGATATATTCATTTTTCGCAAAATGGTGCATGTTTGAAAATAAAGTTAAATATTTAACAAAAAAAACGCCATAAAATCGTCGATAAAAAAAAAGTAAGCCATATAAAATAAAAAATCCTACGTAGCTCCGTGGAGAAAGACGTTTCGAAGCTACTGTCAAAATTTCAAGTCGATCGGTAAAAATTTGCTCGAGTTATGTCTTCGACGAGCTCAAAAAAAGGCGCCTTGGGGCATATGCTGCGCAGCCGCCATTTTTAAATATTTTTTATTGAAAAAATTACATTTTGTACTTTTTTAGTATTGCTATAAAACCTACTTTACAGATTTTCGATTGATACTTTTATTCAGCCAAAATTAATTTCCGAAAATATGCCTATTTTTTGTGTGCTACTGTGATTTCCCCCCTTAATGGATGAAAAATATTAAACTGCAGTTAAGAATATTCAATTTTCGTTGCAGCCCAACGATGCAAACTTCAACTTCATTGCAAACTTGAATTTCATCAATTTACTAGTAATTTACTAGCAATTTGCTAGTAATTTTGATGAAATCGACAATTCATCAGTTTAGAATCGTATTGATGAAATTTACAATTCATCGATTTACAATTGATAAACTGTTGAATTCATCGGTTGGCAATTGATGAAATTTACAATTCATTAATTTACATTCGATGAAATTTACAATTCATCGATTTACAATCGATGAAATTTACAATTCATCGAATTACATTTGATGAAATTTACAGTTCATCGATTTGCATTTGATGAAATTTACAATTCATCGATTTACGTTTTATGAAATTTACAATTCATCGATTTACCTTAGATGAAATTTACAATGATGAAACTTACAATTTATCGATTTACAATAACATTGATAAGTTCAACAATTCATCAATTTACAATTGAATGTTTCTGCACACACTGGACGAACAGGTCGATTTTCAATTATTTTTTTCCGATAAGAGTAGTGGGATAACGAGGTCGGGCTTTTATACACAATTGATACACGATGCTGAAGTTTGCATCGTTGGACTGCAACGAATTTAATTTCATTTGGCACATTTCACCGACAAAAGTTCTTCAATTATTTTTTAAGATATTTATTTAGCGATCTATATTATGAATCTATCAAAAGAGATCGCCTATAACAATAAAAATATGGAAAATAAAATGTAAAACGCAACTTTCGTTGCGTTCCAACGATGCAAACTTCAACATCGCATTGATACGTAATTTCGCCGAGGTTAAGTTTCTTCAATTGAAAAAAAAATGATAAACAATGAAGTTTTTATTACTTAAACAAAGTGCCGCCGTTGCTGCATGGGCAATCGGTGCAGGTGGCACATTTGTCACTTTTCAACAAGTTGCCTAAAACAATCGTCAGATAATTGTTAATAACAAATGAACTGTGCAATATAAAAAAAATCCTACGTACTTCCATAGAAAATGTAATTTCCGAGATACATTCAACATTTCAAGTGAATCGGTTGAAAATTGTTCGAGTTATGTTTCCGGCCAACTTAAAAAATGCAGTTTTGAGATATACGCTGCACAGCCGCCATTTTGAAATTAATCTCTTCAAAAAAATTATTGTACACAGTCACTAATATGTATGATAAACACCCTTTCTTTGTAATCTCGATTTATTTTGTAGTTTTTCTGAGAAAAAAAATCCCCAAAAAGCCTATTTTTCGGCCTCTAGAGTGGCCTGAGGCTTTAAGGAGTGAGGTCTAGTTGGAACGTTAAAAAAAAGGCCTTTTTTCCGATTTTTTTTCGGCTAAACGATAAAATAATTTACAACAAAAGTTCTTCCGGTTAAAAGATATATATTTAATGTAAACATTGTAATTTTTTTAAAGAAATATGTTTCAAAATAAGCCGATACGTATCAATGGCCGAGGACGCTGCAAAAAAAAACAGGTTTTGCGGTGATCACTCTCACGCTGTGACGGATTATCTGAAACCAACAAAACAGGGGGGAATCTTTAGTTAATGATACAATGCTCCGGTTGAACGAAGGGTTTTGAAAAATTTCCATTTTTCACAAAATGGCGGACGTTGAAAGTCAAAAGTGTTGTTTTGACCAAAATTTCACGTACAAAAATTGACTATAAAAAAAAATAATTGTCCAAAAAAAATTCTTCGTTCATCCGGAGGAAAACTATGTATAGAAGAAGTGATATAAATTTCAACCCGATCGGTAAAGCCGTTCTCGAGTTACATTGATCACCGACTTCGAAAACATGGTTTTGAGAAAAACGAGTTTAAGGCGTTACCCCCACTTGTAGCGCAAAAAAAGGCCTTTTTCGTGAATTTTTTAAAAGAAAACTACAAAACTTTTTTAATCGATCAATATACCATCTTAAAGAACACATCTTGAAGAACTTTCAGTAATTTTTTTATTGAAAAATATTACATTGTTTAGTGGCAAATGGCCGTCAATGAAATAATGTTTTTATATACACGGTTTGCGGTGACCAATATTGCGGGGAAGTGGATCGTCTGAAAAAAAAAATGCGGATGGATTTAGTCAAATATAAGTATAAACCAGTCTTTAATCGAAGGATTTTAAAAAATATTCATTTTTCACAAAATGGCGGACAGTCAAAGTTAATGGTTCGATGTTAACGAAAAAAAACGGCCATTTTTTTTTTCGAAAAAAAAATCGAACGATTAAAGACTACATTTTTATGTATTAAATAAGCCTGCAAAATTTCAAGAAGATCGGTTCATTAGTGTTCGAGTAATCTTGGTCACCGACTTCAGAAATGCCATTTTGAGAAAAACGCGTTTAAAGTTTCAATTTCCGGTCGTTCACACACCGGATTCTTCGCTTTCAAAGCTCATATCTCAGTCAATTTTGTTCGGATCGACTTGAAATTTTCAGGACATGTTCTCAGATACTTATACTTCAAAAAATGCAATAAAAAAATCGATTTTTTCAAAATCGCAAGTGGGGGTAACCCCTTAAAGTTTTGAGTTTACTTTATATGGCTCAAACACGGCGTCCTTCAAAGTTATGTATTTCGGCGAATAATGGTCTGATTTACATTCAATTAGTCGGAAAATACTCGTAACATATTATACTTTTAGAAAATGAAGAAAAAAAATCGATTTTTTGAAAATTCTAACTAGACCTCCCTCCTTAAACCAAGAAGAAAAAGCCCTCAATAACTGGATCGCACTCCGGAGAGAATCCGTTGACCGTGGTATTCCAGGTGACACGGTAAAATGAAACGAGCACGAGACTTTCTCTCAATTTCCGTGGAATCCAGCACTCAAATGAGATTCCGAATAATTTGTTAATTAGCCCGCTCGTCTGCATAAATATGCGGAATGTATAACTTTTCTCACGGATCTTGAAGTACCGAAAAGTCCGCGACGAGCCGAGTTTATTCGGCGGAGCAGGGGGAGGGGGGGGGGGGTTGATCCGAGAAAAATGACGAAGATCACGAATTCTCCATTGTGGGTGAAGTGTAAATATTTGTCGTCGGCCATTTTGCGTGCGGTGCACGTGCGTGGCATTTTTTTTTTTTTTGAATGGCGTTTCCCTATCGACCGCAGTCCATCAAAATAATGATGAATAAGACGGCACGAGGGGAGCCCGGCTCATATATTTAGTCGCGTATAATTCGACGATATCGAGAGCCGGGAGTCGAAGCCGGAAATGAGTCGTGTGCCGGGTCAAAGTGCAAAAGTCCCCTCGGGAAGTTCGCCATTTTTGTGTCGGATATTTTTTCGAGCCGCTCGATCGGGAGGACCACACGTGACGCCGTAAGTGTATAAATAGGCTCGGGGCTCGCGAGACCCCTTAACCCTCCCGCTAGGCATCGACCGCAGCTGGGGGCACGTGGCCTCATATCCTGTGTGTGACTGCGGCTGGAAGGGTCTCCCGTGCCCCCATCCGAGACAATACCGTAAATACCCTCTCGATTCTCCCCCCTCCCCCATTCGATTTTTAATCGAACAAAGTTTTTAATTACTCATGAATTAACCAACACTTTCATTTGTTAATGAAGATAACGCAAACAATATAAAATATTAATATTGATAACGCAATTATTGTTTTTTATGATAAAAGTTTTTAACTTTAGGAACACGATAATTATTTTTTTCTCGAAATATTGAACAACATTGTTCTGCGGTGTTGCCATACGTCTTCTCATTATAGGGGACAAATGATTTTTACGAAGAATTATTCTGCCTTTACTGAACGTTTTTAGCAAAACTGAATAGTAAAGGCAATCCAAACTTTTTTTTACTCTTTCCCTAACTAGTTTGCTATCTAGACATAATTTTTTTTTTTTTCAAAATTTATAAACACAATAGAATAGACACATAATTCGTACACATACGAATTATGTGACCTGACTTTCGGTCAATGCAGACCCTGCAATGTTAAAAGTTGCAATTTAAAAGCCCATTATCTTCCAATCTAAATAGTCGCCTGTTCTGAAATTTCACTCAAACATGCATAATGATATGAACAATGTCTGGTTAAAATTTGAACAAAATCTATAGAAATCAAGATTGCGCGCTTATTCTACTTTAAGGAAAGATTTCTTCACCATTTTTAAGACTTGGGGTCTGTTTTATTACTAGTTTTGGCTGCTGCATGGTATTTGTCTTATTTTTTAAATTAATGTTTAAACATGGCGAAAGTATGGCTCGGTTTTTTATTAAACGGGTTGCGTCCGATGTTGTCAGACGGCGTAATCAATCAATTCTCTCATTAACACTCATACGCAGTATGTGAATGAGATTGAAGTTTGCATCGTTGAAATGCAACGAAATTCAATATTCTTTAATTCCTTTAATTTCTTTCAGCAGATTTTGCCTACAAAAATCTATCATTCATTTTTTGAGATACTTATTTAGCGATATACAATATAAATCTATAAAAAAAACAGATATTCTATAATAATATAAATGTGGAAAATAAAATATGACGTCGAAGTTTGCATGGTTCGAATGCACCGATTCTTTTGTTTTATTTTCCATTTGTTTATTTTTATCATTAGCCAAAGTCTTTTCGTTGCCAAACGAGATTGTCAGTTTCTACTGCGAATACGTATTATAAAAACGTTTGAGTGATTTTCATAGCTTAAACGACGAAAAACGAATTTAAACAGTTAGAAAGAATTCATTTTGGTTGCATTGCAACGATGCAAACTTCACCTCCATGAATATGAGCCAAGAAAAAGTGAACAATGTTGAAAATCGATGAAACGATACGCTTCGAAACAATAAGATTAAATTTTTCGAAAACAAATGGCCACATTTTGCATTAAAAAAAAATACTTTTTATTAGTTTAGTTACTTTGTTTACTTTGATTAGTTTTTTAGCTATACGTCACGCCAGTTTTGAAAATGCAGTTTAGAAGACCGTGCCATATTTCCGCCATTTTTAAATATTAATTTTGAGAAAACATCATGGAACAGCCACAAGTAGTAGTAAAATGTTCCCTGAGTCTAAAAAATGGTGAAGAAATGTTCCCTGAGTCTAAAAAAATGGTGAAGAAATGTTCCCTTTAAAAAAAATCGTGAAAATCAGCTCATTTTTTCCTCGTCTGAAGGTATCTCCCCCCTTAACCTTCCGGCTCTTCCCTTGCGCCGACGGCGATCCGAGAACCCCCGGTTTCCCGAGTACGATGTAATTCTTTCACCGGAAGTCCTCCGAGCAACCTCACCATACTCGATCAATTAATTCGAGCAACGGCGACCGTGTGCTCTCGCAGCGATTGTCTCGGTCGCCAGATATTCAGAAATGATTAGAGAAGAATTTTTTAATCACTGGCTGCGATCGAGAGACGTTATTAGCGTTGATGGGGAGATCGGTATGGAAGTTGGGGAGAGAGAGACTCATTGCGCTATTGTGTGTATATTACGGTGCTGCTTGCTTGCCTTTTTAGTCCAGTAAAAGAGGCGGAAAGCCAAGAGCACATTTAGCGTAGAATTCGAATTTTAAACTGGAACTAGATAGTTGCATACTGAAAGTAACCCCAATGAAATGTTTCCCCTCAATTCGCTCCAACCCTAAGAAATAGGGGTTGAAAACTTAAAAATCGCCGTATCTCGATAATGAATAGCCCAATCAAAAAAGGTTTTAAACAAAAGTTGTTTGGAATAATGAAATACGTATAAAGTTATCCGACGTCCAACCCCCTATCTTTGAAAACAGCGGTGGGAAAACGATTAGAATTCGGGGTTGATGGTGCTCTGGTGTTTTGTGCCGCTATTTTCAAAGATAGGGGATTGGAGGTCGGATAACTTTAAACGTATTTTATTATTCCAAGCAACTTTAGTTTGAAACATTTTTTGATCGGGCTATTTATTATCGAGAAACGGCGATTTTTAAGTTTTCAACCCCTATCTCTTAGGGATGGGGTGAGTTGAGGGGCAACATTTCATTGGGCTTACTTTCAGTATGTAACCATCTAGCTTCAGTAAAAAATTCTAATTCTACGCGAAATCTAGTCGGCGAAATATGTTGGTTAAAAATGAAATATATGTGGAAATTCCACGATGTTGAAGTTTGCATCGTTGGAACGCAACGAAAAATCTTTTTAATTTTTTGATTGCCTTATTTTCATGATCATTTAAAATCTGCTTTTACATATTTAGGCTAAAGATCTATAATGAGGATCCTGAAAAACGGTGAAAAGATTTTCGTGGTCTAAATTCGTAAAAAAAAATTGGGCTTCGAAACTTTCAGTGCTTACCAACGATGCAAATTTCAATATCATGAAATTCGAACGAGTGAGATTAGGCTAGGACTACACACAGTTGTTGTTAAGTATAGCGTGTTGTAAGTGAAGTGTTAAGTATGTAAATTTGATTATTTTTAAGAATCTGACGCATTCCCACTATTATATACACTTTTGTAGCGACCGGAAATTGGGTTTTTGTATGACGTCTCGGAATTCCTTCACAAAAATACGCAATTTTAACATTTATTTTCTCTGCAATTAGGTCGATAAACGACCCTCAAATTTTACAGAGACGATTATTAAGATATTCGGTGGAGCTCAAAAAAAAAATTAGGAAAATCCTATGGATTGAAGCCTGGCGATATGACTACTTTAATGTCTCTCGAGGCATATCATAAGCGCTCATTGACGTGAAAATGTCAACGTGATTCACGATTTTTCCTGAGAAACTATGCTTAATTGCCTGGATCTTGAACGCTTCATTTTACTGGAAAACGTCGTAGTGAAAGTTACGAAATCTTCGAAGTTGAACTTTTATTACACATTCTTGAAAAACCAGTAAACTCTAATATTCATCGGAGAATGCTCTTTAGTGAGCATTTGAATCCTATTTGTCTAAATGAAATTTAAGTTGTCATGTATAAGGCACTAATTTATGGATACCTAAGCTATCGATGACATTAAAGTTTGCATCGTTGGAATGCAACGCTTTTTCTTTTTTTATTGTTTTATTTCTTTATCTTTATAGTTATCTTTATAGTCTTTTTTTGCGAATTAAGATCATAAATCTCTAATGAGAATACGTAAGAGAACTACTGAGTGATGTTGAACGTCGAAATCGATCGAAATAAAATTGAGAAATCGAAAATAATTAATTTCGGAATGCAACGAAAGGCTCGCATCGTTGGAATGCAACGAGCAATACAATTTTTTCTACTCCCCAAATTTCTTTTGGCAGATTCAAGCTACGAAAATGACTCAAATCTTTTTTAGTATTATTATTTAGCGATCTACAACCCAAATCTGCAAAATATGATTTTGTATAACAATGAAAGTAACAAATTGAAAATAATTTTCGTTGCATTCCAACGATGCAAACTTCAAGCCCATGAAACGTCGTAATAATATGCATCGTTGCAACGGAACGAAATTTTTCTTCCGCATTGCCCAATTATTTTCTGCACACTTGGGCCATCAAAGTTACCGTAATATTTTTGAAGATTCCTTGTGTGGATCCATTACCCAAAGCCACAAAAAAGTGTAACTAGTTATGAAAATGAAGAAATGAAAAAATGAACATGATATTGAACTTTGCATTGTTGGAATGCAACGAAATATTTTTTTCTTCTAATTGCAATTTTTTTGGCTGATCAAAGCTACATCAAACTTTTTTGAAAATCATCATCAGCGATCTACAAACTAACTCTACCGGAAAATATTTTAGGTAACGGTAAAAATGGCGATTGAATAAATAAAATAGAATTTCCGTTGAAACGATGCAAACTTAAACATCATAAACAAACAAGAATGTTCGTTGCATTTCAACGATACAAACTTCACCATGACGTTGCAGTTTGTATCGTTGGAATGCAACGAGCATTCCTTCTTATTAATTTCACAATTTTTTTCCCGCCGATTTGGGCTCTAAAAATAATTCAAACGCTTTCACATATTCTCATTAGAGATTCACGATCTCAATTTCTAAAAAGTGCACTATCGATAATGATAAAAAAAGGAGAAATTAAAAATTGAGTATAAAAATCGTTGCATTCCAGCGATGCAAACTTCAACGTCATACTTTACGTCCATATACTTATTGACATCAATCGTCAACCGAATCATCTTGTATACATATAATTGTAAATAAATTCGGGCAATGCCGAGGCTTTATATAGAGTAACATTTTCATCGTGTGGTAAAGAAAAAAAGAATTTATTATTCATGTCGTTTTGTTAGCCGGGTAAAAAATCCTCGATGCGTTACTGGACGCATGAAGGCACCAAGGGTCTTGCGGATGCCATCGTAGCCCTGCGATCCTTTCTCCTCCAGATATATAAACCCCGAGCGAACGGAAGTCGTTCAACGAATTTGCATCTCCCGGTTAATTGGTCCCTTTGCCTGCTACCACAAGCTCTGTATAGGCCTCCTCGACGACTATATATATATATATATATATATATATATATATATATATATATATATATATATATATATATATACAGCGTGTTCTCTTATGAATGGATAATTCTCCAACTGTCGATAGGTCAGATCATATCCTACTATATGCTGAAATTTCAGTTTAGTAAAAGTCCCACGGTTATCGACATAAAAATCATCTGCTTTTGGTTTTTCGCATACCATTTCTCCGAATGATAACTTTTTTGACCCGGTTTAAAAAAAATACTCTCGGTTATTTGTTTTATCTGGAAAAGTCTTCTTTTCGACCTTAAATGTTAAGGCGTTAGGCCACAGTAACGGGTATAAAATCACGTGCGAATTTAACAATTTTTTTCGTATGAAAAAGTGGTTCACTCATAAAATTAATTACACATCTATTTAGTACGAATATCAAGCTGTTAGAAAATATTAATTTTTTTTTCGACGTACAAAATGGCCGACTACTAATATTTTCTTTTGTTATCTTTTTTTTAGGCGCTCCGCGGCGTGACATTTAGCATCCACAATTTTTTACCTAGAACAAAAAACAAAAATTCTCGTCAATCTACATTAGAATACCTAGAGAAGTACGTACGGAATTTTAAAAAATATTGTTTTATTCCAAAGTTGTAGGTATTTGAACTTAAGAAATGAATTTTCAGTGAAAAATTTCGTTATAACTGCTCATAAACTGCTGATAAAATAAGAAGTTTTCGATTAATCAGAAATTCCGTACGTACTTCTCTGCGAAAGAGAATTGGGAACATAACTTTTAAATTTGAAGTAAAGCGAGTGAAAATTGTTGAAGTTATTTGTCAGGCTAATTGGAATAAAGCTGTTTTGAGAAGTTTTGAGTAGTCGGCTATTTTGTAGATCGAAAAAAAAAATACATATTTTTCAACAGCTTGATATTCATACTTAAGGCGTTACCCCCACTTGTAGCGCAAAAAAGGCCTTTTTCATGAATTTTTTTAAAGCAAACTACAAAACTTTTTTAATCGATCAATATACCATCTTAAAGAACACATCTTGAAGAACTTTCAGTAATTTTTTTATTGAAAAATATTACATTGTTTAGTGGCAAATGGCCGTCAATGAAATAATGTTTTTATATACACGGTTTGCGGTGACCAACATTGCGGCGAAGTGGATCATCTGAAAAAAAAAATGCGGATGGATTTAGTCAAATATAAGTATAAACTAGTCTTTAATCGAAGGATTTTAAAAAATATTCATTTTTCACAAAATGGCGGCAGTCAAAGTTAATGGTTCGATTTTAACGAAAAAAATTGCCGTTTTTTTGCTATAAAACTGCCATTTTTTTCGAAAAAAAAAAATCGAACGATTAAAGACTACATTTTTATGTATTAAATAAGCCTGCAAAATTTCAAGAAGATCGGTTCATTAGTGTTCGAGTAATCTTGGTCACCGACTTCAGAAATGCCATTTTGAGAAAAACGCGTTTAAAGTTTCAATTTCCGGTCGTTTATACAACGGATTCTTCTCTTTCAACGCTCATATCTCAGTCAATTTTGTTCGGATCGACTTGAAATTTTCAGGACATATTCTCAGATACTTATACTTCAAAAAAATGCAATAAAAAAAATCGATTTTTTCAAAATCGCAAGTGGGGGTAACCCCTTAATAGATGTGTAATTAATTTTATGAGTGAATCACTTTTTCATACGAAAAAAAATTGTTATATTCGCACACGATTTTATACCCGTTACTGTGGCCTTACCCCTTAAGGAAACTTTATGAAAAAAGATCTTGTGCAGAATTTT
Organism: Ophion obscuratus; assembly: GCA_964007375.1. Lineage (NCBI taxonomy): Eukaryota > Metazoa > Arthropoda > Insecta > Hymenoptera > Ichneumonidae > Ophion > Ophion obscuratus. The sequence continues at coordinate 28,279,308 of OZ023314.1, forward strand.
CATACAAACCAATTCGAACATCTGATTCGAATTTTTTTTCAAAAAATAACACCAAGCCCAAAATCTCGAAAACCGTGAGACTTTTGCTAAACTGAAAGTCCAGTGTATAGTAGGAGATGATCCGACCTATCAACAGTTGCAGGATCATCCATTCATAACAGGACACCTTGTATATCTGTGTGTGTGTGTGTGTGTGTGTCTGTGTGTGTGTGCGTGTGTGTGTGTGTGTGTGTGTGTGTGTGTGTGTGTGTGTGTGTGTGTGTGTGTGTGTGTGTGTGTGTGTGTGTCCGTCCGTACACACGTACGAAAACTTCCGTTGCCGTCCGTAGCTTCATGTGTATGCTGTGCACGAGCTATTGCACAACTTGTACTACTGCGGCAAAGGGACCGGTTGGTTGACGCATCCGGTTAATGTAAGAGCAGGGAGTACGGCGAGCGAAGCCGAGATGCACGGTCGAAATTGGACTGGGCGTAAGAAGTGATTGAGCGGCCGGCTTCTACGGTGCCACACAATAAACGCATGGCAATGTGAGCTCGAGGAACGAGAAGGGAATACAGTCTTATTAGAAGAAGAAACAGATCGATGCTTCGCTTTGATTGCGCTGGTACGACAACGTGCGTGATATGGCTGAAGCACTGCCGATTTTTTTATTCTCATATGCTCTAGACATGGTCTTATAGAGGGTTACGGAAATGGTTATTGGGATTTTATCGTATTGAGGATTGCTACGAAGGATATTACGAAAAACACGTATTGTGTGGGTTTTTTCTTTGAATTCGTTGGAAATAAAAACGAAAAAAAAAAAAAAATTCGTTTTGATTTCTTGACTCTTGTTGTCCACAATCGTGTCCTGGAAGTTTAATATATATATATATATATATATATATATATATATCTGATGAAGATTCTAAGTAGAGCATGGATACCGGTTTTCGATGATATCGAAAATCCGGAATATCGGACCAAAAATCCGACATTGAGAAACCGATATTACACTCGGATGATACCGATATTTCGATATCAGAGTTGAAAAAAACTAAAATTAAGTTAAGGGACTATACCAATGTGAACGCTGAAAATTTGGGTGATTTTCGAGAATTTTTTAGAAGAAAAATACTGAATTAAATGTTTCGGAAAATTAATAATATATTTGGCTATATTTGACCTATATTACATAATTTTGTCATAGAAAAATATTGATATCCAAGCGACTTACGCGCTGCCTTCGGAGGCGCAAAAAAAAGTTCCTCCACTGCTGACATGATTCCGGCCGATTCAGTACCTGAAACCGAAAAAGGAAAAAATGTCGTTAAACTGGAAGGTATTTCCTGTACAATAACGTAGGATTTTCGAAAAATGTAAAAATCTAACAAAATGGCGTAGTTATGAAAAAAGTCTGTTTTCTTGCCTATAAAATGGTCGTTTTTTTCAATGCCAAATCATCAATATTCATCCAATCAAAAATATCCTACGCCATTGTAGAGTAAATATATTCAAGAGTACGCAGTTGAAATTTCAAGTCAATCGGATAATTGCTCTTGGAGTTACAATGTCAGCAAATTTGAAAAATCTCATTTCGAGAAAAACGCGTTTAAATATTTAACTATCGATTTTTGCAAGATAAAATTATATTTATATTAAATTTATATATTTATATTAAATTTATATAAATATAATTGAATTATATTTACCATAAAAATTGACTGTCGAAAACGACGAAACAATCGATTTTTTAAAAGTGTCACACTGGTATAGTCCCTTAATGGCTATAGCGAATAATCATACGATTTTTAATATATGCAAAAATAACAAAATGGCGGACATTTTTCAAAAAAACGTTTTTTCACCGTTTTTGGCAATAAAAAAATAGTAAATATCAACATTCTAAAAACCCTTGATATGCGCTATACCTATAGTTGTAAAGAATATGTGGTTAGAATTTGATAAGGATCGATTCAGTCGTTTCGAAGATTTTATCAACAAGTCGTCGAAAAACGTTGTTTCGATAAAAAGGCGTTTAAAGTTTTTAACGAGCAGATGAACATGCTCAGGTAGTAAAGTAAAGGTCACACGAAAAATACTGTTAGAGTCCTCCGATCTTTATAAAATTTTGGTATGATACTTTTGGATATCTATACTTTCGAAGAATGTAATAACGCAAAAATCGATTTTCTGAAAATTGTAAAGTGAGAAGACGCCTTAAGTTACTTTTACTTGTTTTTTTTTGCCAAGTTTAACAGACTTAAAGAAATCATGACCTAGATTAAATATTTCCGAAGTGTCAACTTATTTATCCATAAGTGTGGAATCAGAAAGGGCGTTTTCTTTCGAGGCTGACACCTGCGATAAAGTAAAGTCGTCTCTGACAGACGAAACATCAAATGCCCTCTGTCTTTGTTTACATTCTGGTAGCTACTACTACGCTGACCTACGCACAAAAGTCAGTTTTCTTTTGCTTGTTAACTAATTTGTTGATTCACATAAAAGTTCCTATTTTTTAAATTTTTGTTTGTTTATTTATTTTATGTTGAGTTTGGATATATTTAAGATTGAATTCAAGATAAAAATCTCAACAAAAGGCGGTGATATTACAAAAATACTGTGGTTTTACTTAGCTACTATACTATTATTTCTACAACTCGTATCTGCACTTTTAAGCTTCTAGCTGTTTGCAGGGTTAGGCGAGGAACGGAAAATCCGGGTTACTAAAAAAATAATAATTTTGATGAAATAACTAAGATGATTGAAAAATCGTTTGGACATTTCTTTTTAATGAACATTAACAAAGTTATGTACAAAATTTCATTAAAAAGTATTAATAATTCAAGTTATGAACAATCTCGCGAAAGACCTTTGAACGTGAGGACCTCAACCCGATTTTGCCCACCCCGTTGATGTGAAACGAAATAAACGAGTTTGGTTTTTCTTAAAATAGGTAATATTGGCTAAGACGTGACCGGGCTTTTTTTTTGTTATCGTGTTTCAATCATCAAAAAAGAATGTTTCAATTTTTATTCGATTTTTCGAGGAAACAACTCCATCATTGTTAATAACTAATGAACGAAAAATGTTAAGAAAAACATTGGCCAAGAACTATTATTACACTGAATAAGTATACCAAATTACAAGTCAATCCGTTCCTTAGATGTCGAGAAATCGTGTGCACCGTTTTTGGAAAACAGTTGCGAAAAAGCGCGTTTAGTTTCACCAGCAGTCCTATCGTAATCATAGGTTAACCTTCAATCTGCGATTCCTGCTCCATCTACCGGACCTCCCTTCTCAATTCGAGTTGCCTCAAGTGGCGAACGAGCGTTCGTTATTTTCACAGTGGCCTAACCCCTAATTTCATCCCTGAAAGAGATCGAGCGGACGCTACCTTTTATAATACCAATTACGTATATATTGCCTGCCGCGATGCAACCGCAGCGACGCCAGTGGCAGAATATGACACTTCCAAGTGCCACCATTTCCGGACGTTTTTTCTACCCCCTTTGCGCATAGGAGCGCTCGAGCTCTTCCGCTCTTATCTCCGTACCGGATAGCTTCTACGTGTCTCCGCAGTAGGCGCCACGTACGTACGAGACGAGGAAGAGCAGCTCTTCGCGTAGCTGGCATACAAAAACCGGGTGGAAGCGTGCAACAGGCGCGGCTCACGCGGCGAGAAAACACCATCGTACTCGAACGCGAGAGGCAAAGAGAGTGAGAGAGAAAAGCAGGAGAAAGAGAAGAGTACGAAAGAAGGGAAAAAACAGCGAAGAAGTGGGAGCGGCACCGGCTGTAGGGCGGAGAGGAAAGACGTTCGACGGCGGAAGCGTGGGAACCGAGCGAAACAGATGGCCTCGGCTGCTTCCGAGATTCCTCGGCATCCTTCGTCACCGAGAGACTCGCGAGTGCCCGTTCGCCCCCCCCCCCCCCCACCACCGTCACTCCCTCGCTTCACTCTCGCCTCGTTGCCCCCACTCCCCTGCCCGTGATGCTACAGCACGCGTTTGCCGTTCACCGGAGCACCACACCGAGAACGCGTAACTATTTGTACGCGGTTATAAAAACGCGAGAATAAGAAAAGCGCAGGAGGCCAAAGAAATGTTGGTATTGTGTGTAATGGATAACGCGCGCTGGTACAGAACGCAAAATTCATTTATCACGATGCAACGGGGCCAAACAAACCCAATCCGACCGGTTCGTATCTGCGACACTTATTTCTACGATGTAGACCGTGCACTTTCCCCAAAAGGCCTCGGACAACCGGGAAAAGTATTCTGCACGAGGGACGGAAAAGTCGGCGCATCTTTTATTGTACACACGCGTGGCGTGGGTGTTTGTTTGGGTTTCGACTTATACAGGTGCGGGAAAAGTTTTTCCTAGCTTTTCACCGTGCGTCGAGGGGACTCGGGTATAGGGCTGCATGACTCTTGAGTGGGTCGTAAACGCCATGGCTGTTTGGTCCTGGGCTGAGGGTAGGGCAAGGACGGCCCGAGGGTCCTACGCGTCCTGCCTAGGAATGGAGAAGGAAAGGGCGTTTTTCCCCGAATCTCGAGGAGGGCGCGATCATCGTCCTAAAGACTTATATCCTTAAATGTACCAGTTAAGGTTGGAGCGGTTCAGTTGAGTCAAATGACGGTTATCATTTTTTTCCGTCAATGAACCTCAATAATACGAGTACGACGTTTAGATTTGTTCTGTAGATGATAATTTTTCATAAAATATACAATAAAGAGCAGAATTATGTGTTTTTGTATCTTTATTACATTAATAAGAAAAACTTTTGCGTTACCACCAACTTAAAAATATAACATTATCGATGATTATTACGAAGAAACTGCATCAGCGAATGTTTTATACAACTCGGAATGAAATTTTGAGTAATTTATTATACTTTGTTAGAAATTTATTGTACGTTGCGAGAAATCGTTTATCCTGGTGCTAAATGTCCAAAAAAATATGATGTTGAAGTTTGCACTTTTCGAATGCAACGAAAAAGAACTTTTTTCGATTGCCAAAACATATTTTTCGCGGAACCAGGCCGAGAAAAAACAAACCTTTTTTCGGGATCCTCGTTAAAAATCGGCAATATAAATTGACAAGAAAATCGATTCGATAATAATGAAAATAGAGAAAGAAATGAGATTTTTCGTTGCTATCCAACGATGCAAACTTCAACACCGTAAAAAAAATTACATCACCCGTAGCGTGAACGTCTTGCCCATCTAACCTCAAGTGAAATTACGTTTATTAAACAATTCGTTTATCTCCGATGTTTTGTGGTGAGAAAAATTCGAAAAATTCGTAAAACTCAGTGTTGTCTGGACAATAACATATATATGTTATTGTACTATGAAAAATATCCTCTACAAGTACTATATAAGTTTATATAAGTATATAACTATATACTCATATAATATATATATAAGTATATAGTATATAAGTATTATTTACTTATATAACTTTATACTTATTTACTATATATAAGTATATAAGTATAAGTAAAAAAATATACTCTGTATATTTTTTTTTCAATTTTGTATTGTGGCTAAGGCACAATCTCCTTAAGGGGTGAGACTACGGTGGAGACCCGAAAATCAGAGTTAACAAAATTGGTTTTTAAGGAATAAATAAGATGATTAAAAAATCATTTAGACTCCATTAATTGAACGTGAAAACGTGTACACCATTTACTAGCAGTCCTATCGTCGTAATCATAAGTTTACCTTCAATCTGCGGTTCCTGCGCCATACAATGGACCTTTCTCTCTAATTTGAGTTACCTCGAGCAACGAACGATCATTTTCACAGTAGCCTAACCCCTTAAAAGTTTTTCGTGGCTTTGTTCGGCCAAAAAAAATTGGTAATTGCAATAGAACTATTTTCGTTGCGTTCCAAACGATGCAAACTTCAACATCGCGATGCGGATACACGGAGAAAAATGCGGCCTCAAATTCTAACACTGATTGCCAGAATTCTAATATTCAGTGCTAGAAAAGTATAGCAGTTTACTGCCAGTTCGTAATTCTAAGACTTGTTGTTATAGAAGTGTAAAAATGATTCTCACACCGTATAGTAAAAATGATGCGTGCATATTACATTTGAAACTATTCTCGCATAGGCGCGAGTCCTATATGCTGTATAGGACTTTTTGTAAAATACCAACCTTTATTACACGCTATATTTTCATGTGGATTTTACTAGACGTATAGCATTAATCTTCGTGTATGTATAGACTTCACTATACGCATAGCATAAACCTTCGGTGTATAGCGAAAAATATTACGAAGTTATTCGTAAAATGTGACTCTTTATACCGTACTTTTTGTAGAATACTGGAAACTATTTGTTCCAATCACGTGGGCAAAATATTTTTTGAATACTACCAAAAATCACAATATGCCGAATAAAATGTATTATTTGTATCAGTTTACGTGCCATATCGTAGGTTAAAATTTAAATTTCTCCATTATTACTATACCACAGTTACAATTTTTATCTTCCATCCAATACTTTTTAACATTTAATGATATTTTTTTTTAGAAGCATAGTATTAATTCTAAACTTCGAGGCCCCGGTTTTCTCCGTGTAGGTATACGAGGTAACCAGATTTTTCTTTTGGACGTCAGTTCTCTGGTCATCCTGTATAAATAACCACACGCACGTATATACGAAGAGAATAATATAGATGAGAAGAAGAAAGCGAATTACAGTGACCAGACGAGTTCCAGTCGACGATTTCGCCATATTATCATTATATTTTATCTTCTTATTGTCCGCTACGACGCAGCTCGGTTACGTCCCTTTCATTGACAAGACTCCCCTTACGGAACGCGCTAAGTGCACATCGCAACGAGCGGCAAATAGAAACGACGGCAGGGTGTACTATATTATACACATACACACACATACACATGAAATATATATATATATATATATATATATATATATATATATATATATATATATATATATAGTGTGCGAATGTAAATTGCGCGCATGCAAACTCTCGGTGTATTACGCACGCATTGCGCTCCTGCTACACGTTAATCGTATCGTGCGAACGACCCTCGTGGGAATATGAGGAACTCTTGGAAGCCTCGCGCGTATACCGGTCATTCTGGATCTGTACGTATAATATGCATGTATGTATTTATGTGCCGCGGGTTTTCCATCAATGTCGGTCACGCGAACCGGAAGTTCCCGGATCGACAGTTTCCAGTTCAATGCAGAGGCGAAAGTATATATTCGAGAAGGGGCTCGAACGTGTTTATCGGAGGATTCTCATATTTCGATGGGGGGGGTATTTGAATTTATACAATTTAGGACAGTTCCTAATGTGGAATCGTCCCCCTTAATATATAAGAGTCGATTAAGTTAATACGCTTTTGGTATTTTGCTTTTTTGGAAAATGATCACTTTTGTGGTTAT